>PVJO010024186.1:0-11605 GCA_004026905.1 Hystrix cristata
CCCGGACAGGGGTGTGGCCTTGGACAGGTGGGCTGGGCGTTGGGCGACCTGCCGTGCGAGGGGAGGCCCAGACCTCTGGCCGGGGACCCTGGGGCTGCCGGTGTCTTGCCGGCTCCCACCCCTCTCTTCCCTCGCAGCTGAGTGGTCTCTCGCTCCGCAGGACCTGGCCATGGGCTCTGACGCAGAGGGCGAGAAGATCAAGGACGCCATGAAGCTGATTGTCCCCGTGCTGCTGGACGCCGCAGTGCCGCCCTACGACAAGATCCGGGTCCTGCTGCTCTACATCCTGCTGCGGAATGGTGGGTGGCCAGGGGGTCCTGGGACGCCACAGTGGGAACCTTTCACCTCACAGCTCCCCAGTGTCCCTCTCTGGCAAGGAGACCCCGACTCTCTTGATTCCTGGAGACCGGGGGTTCCCTCAGGTCATCGTGGAGGCCCTCGCTGATTCTCTCAGGCCAGCCCCATTCCTGTGACACGATGCTCCCGGACCCTAACTCCAGGGGCTCCCACCGGGTCCCGGGACAGCCACATCCCTCCCCACCCCTCGCACCCGTCGCCCCTCATCCCCAGGTGTGAGCGAGGAGAACTTGTCCAAGCTGATCCAGCACGCCAACGTGCAGGCTTACAGCAGCCTCATCCGCAACCTGGAGCAGCTGGGGCCTGCTGTCACCAACTCTGGGGTAAGAGGCGCAGGGGGCGGGGACCCGGGTCGCTCCTTGGGCCGCCGGGGGCGTGGTCGCTGCCACACTGGCCCCAGCAGTGGTGCCCTGCGGGGTGTGGGTCTTGAGTCCTGGGGTGGGAGCGGTGCCCGCGTTGCAGGGTGCGCTGGGGATGTCCTGCCCCCCTTCACACTCGGCAGCTTCCTGTGCTCGACTCTGGGTTTCGCCTCTCCTGTCTCTTTGGCCCCTGACCCTGCCTTTGCCACACCCTCCCGCACCCCAGCCCTCATCTCTTTGTGTCCCCATCTCTCTCTCTTTCTCTGCTATTTTTTTCTGTCTGTGTCTCTGTCACCTTCTCTCTCTCTGCCCCACTGCGCCTTCTCTGTCTGCACACATCCCCTCCCCAGCTGGATGAGGCCCAGTTCTATCTGTGATCACCTCCTTCCCCACCTCCCACCGCCCCACCTGGCCCCACTTGTAGGGCTCGGGGACCTCGAGCCGGCTGGAACGGAGGGAGCGAACGGAGCCCACCTATCAGCTGTCCCGCTGGACTCCGGTCATCAGGGACGTCATGGAGGTACCTGAGGGGTGGGGCCACCATCCTGACCGCGGAGCTGCTCGGCCTCCCAGCACTAAGCCTCGCGGCTTACGGAAAATCCTCATACATTCTCTGGGTGCCCGGCCTGCTCTGCTGAGGGGGACACCCCAGCCCACACCCCTAAGAACCGGGGTGGCAGGCCGGCCCTCTCCTCTGTGTCCGCCGTTCCCTTGCCCCCCTGAAGCACTCCCGACAGGGCCTGGAGCCCCTTCCCGCTGGGGGCTGGGGGGCTGCGATCTTGGCTTCCCTGTCCCGTGAACCTCGGATGCCTAGACTCAGGTCCCTCACGTGCAGGAGGTGTGGGTGGGGTGTCAGCCCCTGAACCCACGGTCTCCTCCCCTGAGCCGCCCTCCCGCCCCCAGGACGCCGTGGAGGGCCGCCTGGACCGCAAGCTGTGGCCTTTCGTGTCCGACCCCGCCCCCACACCCAGCTCCCAGGCCGCCGTCAGGTGGGGGACCTGGGGACGCCTGCCTCCTGGCCAGGCCTGTGTGGGGGGCTGTGTCTCTGACCTGACCTGACCTGAGCGCTGTCCCCCACCCTGCCCCTTTCCTCCCCAAAGTGCCCGTTTTGGCCACTGGCACAAGAACAAGGTGGGCGTCGAGGCTCGGGCCGGGCCCAGGCTTATCATGTATGTTGTGGGCGGCATGGCCATGTCAGAGATGAGGGCAGCCTACGAGGTGACCAGGGCCACGGAGGGCAAGTGGGAAGTGCTCATTGGTGAGTGGCCAGTCCAGGGGATGAAGATTCCGGGGTCTCGGGGTCTTGGGGGCAGGATTCTGGGGTCCCGGGGTGGACTCTGGGGTCCCTGGGGGGCTGGAGCCGGGGTACTAGACACCTATTTTCTTAAGTGTCAAGACTCCTGAGTCCTTCGACAGTCAGGGCCCGGTTCTCGGTGGGGCAGGGACGGGCCCCACATACTGAGACCCCGGCCGGCAGTGCCAGGGGCTGAGGCAGCACACCCTGCCCTCCGCCCAGGCTCCTCCCACATCCTCACCCCGACCCAGTTCCTGGACGACCTCAAGATGCTGGACCAGAAGCTGGAAGACGTCCCCCTGCCCTGACCTGTCCCCTGCCTCTGACGCGCCCTCTGCAGAGAAATAAACCCCCCTTCTCCCTGCCAGCCGCGGCCACCTCACGTTCTTCCCCGGGAGCCGGGCTGGGGGTTCTGAGGGTTACCAGCCGTGAGGCTCTGGCCGCCTTGCCAGTCCCCTGCCGCGAAACCCAGGCCCATGACAGCAGCCAGAGGAGATGGCAGAGAGAGTGAGGACAGCTGGTGGCGGGGAGTCCCTCCATCGTCGTGAGACCTGGCTGCTCGCCGTTAGCAGTGGTATATGGGTTCTTTGAGACGGTCTCACTATGTAGGCCAGGCTGGCTTCGTTTAACACGGGATCCTCCTGCCTCAGCCTCTGGATTACAGACATGCGCCCTGGACACAGGAGTTGTTCCCCTGGGGGGCCTGCAGCCGCAGGAAGCTGAGGTGGTCCCTGGCTGCAGGGATCAGAGCCTGCGTCCAAGTGAGGGCAGGTGCTCGGCAGACGCTCCCTGCCGCTCTCCTTCCTTGTCCCAGGTCCTTCAGCAGGTGTGTTTTTTGGCTGGAGTTGCAATCACAAAAACTCAGACGGTGGCCAAAGGGAAATTTATTGTCTTGCAATTCCAGAGCCTGCAAATCTGAGGTGAAGGCATCTTGGGCAGGGTCAGGAGCCCTTATGCCCCCTTCTCTGTCTGTTTCTCTTTCTCCTGTTTTTTTGATTCAGGGTCTTGCTGTGTAACCCAGGCTGGCCTCGAACTCATGGCCGTCTTCCTGACTCAGCCTCCTGAGCACCTGGGTAACAGCCCTATTTCCTTCTTTGTCCTCCTGGTCATCTCTGTATGTGTGTCTGTGTCCTCATTTCCTCCTGGGGTTCATTTCAGCAGATTTATACATACTCTGATCATTCTCACCTCCCCAACCTCCTCTTTCTCCTGTTTCGCATTTAATTTCATCTTCTCATACTGGATTAAGGCCACCCTCTGACCTGATTTTTTTTTTTTTTTTTTTACTAATTATCTCTGTAAAGACCTTGTCTCTAAATAGAGTCATTCTGAGGTGCTGGGGAGGGAGGACCTTGGTGTTGGAAGCCGGGGGAGGGAGGTGCAGTGCGGCCTGTCTGGAGGTGGAAGAGTGTTGACACCGAGGTCTGGGAACCAGGGAAGGCTTGTGCGCCCAGTGCGAGGGCCGAGGTTAGCGTTGGGCGTTTGGGCGATGGGCGATCTTAGCGGAGGACTGAGCCGGGCAGGGGCAGGGTGGGACGGGGAAGCTTGGGTTAGGGCTGGGGCCGGGGTGGAGGCCAGTGTCGGGGTTAGTGTTCTGCGCAGTCGCAGGAGGGAGCTGAGACAGTGCAGGGGGGAATGAGGATTATTAGGGTTAGGGTTTTGTGGGAGGAGTTAGGCTTAGAGGAGGTTTTGTGCAGTCAGGAGGGCGCTGAGCCGGCGGCGGGCGGGATGAGGAACTCGCCCCCTGGTAGAGCGGTGCTTTTTTCTCTTTGGGCACCTTTGGGGCACCAGGGACCCTCCTGGGTTTGGGGTCACAGATCCTTCCGAGCATTCAGGGCGAGCTAAAATAAACTGCACGCGCCGTCGCGTGTGGGTGGGGCCCGAGGAAAGCACGAGGCGCCAAGATGGATCCTCCTGTCTCAGCCTCCCAAGTAGCTGGGGTACGCAGAGCTGCGCAGCGGTTGGGGTCCGGGTGGGGGAGACCGCGGGTCTGGGGTCGACGGCGGCAGGGGCGCTGTAGCCGAGGGCGGCGGGTGGAGATAGTTTTCAGCTTCGACCGGGTAAACTCTCCGCTCTGGGAGGCGCAGTGTCGCTGGGGGACCGGCTTGTGTAGTTCCGCGCTGAGGGCGCCAGGGGGCGCAGCGGCCCCACGTTCCGGCGCCTTTGGTCACCTAGGGCTGACGGACGCTGATTTGGAGGCCCCAGGGAGGTAGGGCCGGGTGACTGGTTCTGAGCCGCGCCGAAATGCTGTTTCTCAAACCGCCTCCGCGTCTGCTCCTTGCTTACGCCGCGATGACCTCATGTTTCTGCACTACAGGAAACACGGGCTGCACATGTCTGTGGGCCCCTATGGGCACGGCAGCTGGCATGCACAGGCCCTCGTCGGGCACCTCGTCGACTCCTGTGCATGCACTTTGCAGAATCCTCAAACTCAGCCTCCGTCTCTGCATCCTCTGAGGCCACGCCTGGCGCCTCCACTCCCCATCTTCTCCTACCAGAGATTGCTGATGTTCCTCAAACGCCCTACAACATGGCTGCCCCGGGACCTTTGCACTTGCTGCTACCTCCCCTGCAAGGCGCCCCTCCCTCCTTCCCATTTTAGCTCAAAAGTCAGCGCCTCTGAGAGGCTTCTACTTCCTGGCCTCACAGTAGTTATCGCTCTTTGGTTCTTTTCCTGCCCCACAGAGTGCCTTGTATTCTGGATTTTGTTGGTGGCTCCCTCGTGACTCATACAATGTGTCCCCTCATTCCAGCTCTCCCATTTCTCCTGCGAGCAAGTGGTTGGAACCACGGCCTCTGTCACAGATTCATCTGTAGCCAGCATACTCTCTCTCTGTCTCTCTCTCTCTGTCTCTGTCTCTGCAGTACTGGGACACTGAGAATCTAACCCCGGACCTTGTGAACATCGGGCAAGTGCTCTACCGCTGGGCTACATCCCTAGCCCCTTTTGTGTTTTATTTTTAAGCAAGAGTCTCACTGAGTTGCCCAGGCTGGCCTCGAACTTGCGATCCTCCTGCCTCAGTCTCCCAAGTAGCTGGGACGCAGCATGCGCCACCACGCCTGGCTCCATCTATCATCTCCTGAGGGTTATTGCCAGTTTTATCCTTCCTTCCTCTGGAATTTGCTGCACTTCTGGAAAAAGCATTTTTACTTTCCCTCAGCAGCTCAACTTGTGTAGAAAGTAACACCCAGATACTTAAGCTCACTATGTAGCCCAGGCTGGCCTGGAACTCACAGTGATCCTCCTGCCTCAGCCTCCGGAGTGCTGGGATGACAGGCACGCTCCACCGTGCTGGGCTGACTTGCTCAACACATCAGGGGCTGGGCGCTGGCTCAGCAGTCGGGCACCTGCTTAGCGCGCCTGAGACCAGGCTTCGGACCCCAGCACCAGATCTTGCTCGGCCTTTAGAAGCACCAGAGAGGCTGGGGCGACCTGGAGCTGCCGGCTGGGGTGAGGAGGTGGAGACGGGAGCCTGGAGCCCCCCAGTGAAGGGAGACAAGTACCATGCAGCGGGGCCCGCGGAGGGGCTTGGGGCTTCTGGCAGGAGGGGAAGCGGCCTGGCCCAACCGCCTGGCCTGGCCGAGGTGAACCGAGTGGCGAAAGGAAGATCGCTGGAGAAAGGAGCCGGGGCCTCCAGGGGACCCAGACTTGGGGGAAGCGTAGACAGCTTCCCTTTTTCACATTTTTTTTTTTAACGGCATAAAGTTGCTCAAATTTTAAAAACACACATTAACCAACAGCTGTTGCCAGGAACATTGTGAAAAAGTGTCAGAGTGAGGAAACAGCCCTGGGAGGGTGGCCTCAGGGCTGGGAGACAGCAGGTCAGAACCAGGATCCACGGTGCTTCCTGAGACCGTGGAGACCCCAGTGACTGGTGGGAGTCCAGAAAACAGAATGAGTTTAGCTCAGTGGTTAGAGTGCTTGCCTTGCAAGCACAAGGCCCTGAGTTCGATCCCTGGCACCAAAAAAACCCAAACAAACAAACAAACAAACAAAAAACCAGAAAACAGAGTGGAATCTTTACCATATGCCATGCCCCATCCTGTGTAATTGATGTAGAGTCACATAAAACACTCAGCCATGCTGGGCATGGGGGCTCATGCCTGTGAGCAATTTAGCAAGACCCTGTCTCAAAATAAAAAAAGAAAGCAAAAGGATCTGAGTGGTTATACATAAGGAACACTGGAGCCCCCTTCCTGGGATCAAGTCTCAGCTCCTGGCAGCCTTGAGCAAGCAGCTAAGCAGCTCTGAGCCTCAGTTTCCCACTCTGGAAGATTGGGGAAGCCAGGTGTGGTGGTGCACGCCTGTAATCCCACCACTTGGGAGGCTGAGGCAGGAGGATCTCCAGGAGTTTAAGGCCAGCCTGAACTACATAGTGAGACCCTGTCTCAAAACAAACAAAGATTCAAAGTTCTTATTTATGAGTATATGTTTGTAGTACATGAAGTTGACATTCATCTCAGGGAGTAGGTGTGCGTGCATAACGCAGTACGATCCTTTTTTATTTCTCTTTCCCTCCCCACCCACCTCCCTCCGTCTGACTTATCCCCATTTTCATTATTACTGTTATTATTATTAGTCCATGTTTGTGATATGTATCAGAGCATGCAAACATCATATTATACAATGTTTACATTCTTTGTGGGTATTTGAATGTGACACATCTTAAATCTGTTTACTGCCTTTCTCCCTTCCCCTCACCCTCGGTCCACAGACCTCTTCCTGTTTGCCAAGGATCTGTCTCCCTCTTTCCTTCTATCAAACCTTTATTTTGTTCTTTATTTACATTTTGCCTTACTGAAGTGAGAGATACCATACAGCATTTAAGCTTGTCTGTCTGATTTATTTCACTAAATATTATATTTTCCAGGCATACCACTTTTCCTGCAAATGTCTTGAATTTATCCTTTTTTTTTTCATAGCCAAGTACTGTTCCATTATGCATCGATACACATTTCCTTTATCCATTCATCCTTTGATGACATATAGGCTACTTCCAGGATTTAGCTATTGTGAGCTGTACTGCTATAAACATGGGTGTGGGTGGATCACTGTAATGTGACATCTTTAGCCCTTTTGGGAAGACCCCTAAAAGGGGAATAACTGGGTCAAATGGAGTTTCTAAGTTTAGTTCTTTGCGAAATCTCCACACTGATTTCCACAGTGGCTGTACCAGTTTACACTCCCACCAACAATGAAGAAGGGTTCCTTTTTCCCCACAGCCCCAGCAGCAGTACCTCCTTGATTTCCGGAGGATGGCCATTCTTTCTGGAGTGAGATGGAATTATGTTGTTTTAATTTGTATTTCTCTAATGACCGGTGATGTTGAACATTTTTCATATGTTTATTGGCCGTTTGTATTTCTTCTTGTGAGAAGTTTCCGTTCCTTTCACTTGCCCATTTTTGATTGGGTCTTTTATTTCGGGGGTGTAAATTTTGGGGGTTCTTTCTATATTCTGGTATTAGTGCTCTCTCTGAACCATAGCTGGCAAAATATTTTTTCCCATTCTGTAGGTCGTCTTCACTCTGTTGGTTGACTCCGTCGCTGTGCAGAAGTTTTTGATTTGATGTGATCCCATTTGTTGATTCTCAGTATTATTTCTTGTGCCACTGCGGTTCGGTTCAGAAAGTCCTTGCCTGCACCTACGGCTTCAAGAGTTTTAACCTGTTTTTTCTTCCGGTAGCTTCAATGTTTCTGTTTTAGTATTTAGATCTTTGGTCCATTTTGGTTTTAGTTTAGTACGTGGTGAGCGGTGTAGATCCGCCTTCAATCTCCCTCACAGAGCTGAGGCTTTGAGTTCATTTCCCATCTTTCCCATTGGAAGGGAGGCGGTGTCCGGGGTTCTTTTCCGGTTTGCTACAGCCCCGGTCAGCCCCACCTCGTCACCAGGGCAACAAGTTAGCATCGAGCCAGGCAGCCAATCAGAAGCCTGGGTTTCCTGGGGAGGCTGACAGCAGTTCCTAGGCCTCCAAGTGATTGACAAAAGTCCTCTTTGTCCGAATAAGATTTCAAGGACAGACGCATAATAAGAGGAGGAGACAAGCTGGCGACAGTTGTGAATATTCATAAAGAAAACCAGTTTTATGAGGCAGAAAAATCCTGTGTGGCTTCAAGAGAAATGGAGACTTTTTCCTTTGCGGGGGTTTGAGAAACTCAACTATAATTTCATCCAACTGTAATTTAAATTACAAGCTTTGGCTTCTGCAAGTGGGAAGGGGACCAAGAGATGGAGGGAGGGAGGGAAAGGCCACGAAAAAGGAATTAGGATGTGTGGTGTCCAGGCATCAACTGCCCATAGGAAGATTGTATATCTATATCCTTTGTATCTATACTTACATCTTTGTCAAGATGCATCCCACCAATCACTTCAGATAGGCACGTTATATGTAAAACTGATTTTTAAAATTATATATATGTGATTATTCTATTATTTCTGGGATTTTATTTGATAGCATTAGATGTGAAACTGAGGTCAGGAGAGCTCATTTTTACCGGCATAAACTGGGCAAATAGAAGGATTTTACCTTTCAAAAGAGAGTTAAGGGGTGTGTGGCTCTGTCTGCTGCCCCAAGAGTTTCCAAACCAGATCCCGAGGGAACTCCGGGGGTTCCACGTAACATCCTGTTCAGAGCTGTTCATTTCTTTTGCATCCTTCAAGAGCTTTTATCGGAAAAGTTCTCAGGCTAAAGGGTTTGAAAATCAGAGTTCTCAAAAATAATCTAAAAATGAAAAAAAATTTTTCGTGGTGCAAGGGATGCAACCCCGGACTTGTGCATTCTGGGTGCATTCTGGGTAAGTACTCTACCACCGAGCCCCTCCCCTCCCAGTCTCCAAATATTTTTTCCTTCTTGCAAAATACTTCGTTCCCAGCTGTGTCTGGGGGTCTTCAAGGAAAAGGGATGAGCTGGGACTCAGGCAGGGGGAGGTCTGGCAAGAAAGTGAGCCCCGAATCTCCTGCGGGGGCCGGACAAGAGGAGACCTGTAGAATTTGTTTCTCCACTGGTTTCACTACCTTCCTGTCTTGTTAGTTTGTTTTCAGTCTCTCAAAATCGGTGCTCTCCAGCCTGCCTCAGGATCTTGGGACATCTGTGTCCTCCACAGAATGCCCTCTTTGGCTTGTTTTCTGGCTCTTCCTCCATCCTCAGCCATCTCTTCCATAAAATCCTTCCTGGATTCATCCCGTGCGGGGTCAGATAGCTAGGCTGGAAGTTCTCACGGAACCGGGTTCTTCCGGGCAGGAGGCTACCTGAGGATGCTCAAGCATTCTGGCTGTGTCTTTCTTCACCTGGCAGACAAGGGCTCCACATAGGCAGAGCCATGTCCATTTACTCCCTGCCACACACACAATAGTTAGCACAGCACACAGTAAGTGTACACTAAATAGTGCCCCCACTCTGGACCTTTGTGACCTTTATACAGGGCTCTTTCTCATACACCCATATCGTGGCAGTAAAACATATGCATGGCTGGATGTGGTGGTGCACGCCTGTAATCCCAGCACTTGGGAGGCTGAGGCAGAAGGATCACCAGGAGTTCAAGGCCAGTCTGAACTGCACAGGGAGACCCTGTCTCAAAAAAAAAAATTTTTTTTTTTTTACCTGGAGTTGGATGGTGGTGATGATTATAGAACAGTGTGAATATCCTTAATGCCCACTGAACTGTGCACTTAAACACGGTCAATTTTATGCCACGTGTACTTTAGTACAATAAAAATCCCTCGTGTTGGAAACTAACAAACAAAAATAATACAACCACCTCTCCCACCTAGTGGGTGATTCCACAGAAACTGACTGGGCCCGGTCCATGGGCCACAGTTTGCCAACTTCTCTTGTGGGTAATTCCATCAAAGGCATTAATCATGAGGGATCCACCACTGCTGACAGGCATCGGCTGTGAACGCGACAGCCGATGCTCACACGGGGACATTGTCCTGGCCAGCTTTGCATTCCCTGGCCCTGCATGCAAACCCTGTCTCTCTAGTGTTCCTCTGACTACACCCCCCAGAATTACTTCTGCCACCATCCCTTGGCCAGTGTCCAGAAGCAGTGGTTATCTGAAGAGAGATGTTGCGGCAGGGAGGAGGGTACAGCCCCTCTTTGCGCCCACGAGTCTGCTCGGGGTTCCTCTTGGCCCCGGATGCGGGCAGGGAGGGCTGGGGGCCAAGGCATTTATTAGCCATGACAGGAAGTCCTACACCCAGAGGCCTCTAAGGGAGAGCTGTGGCACAGGAATTTGTGGCCCAGAATTGACTGTGTCTCCCTGAGTTCACGGAGTGGGTGAGTGTGATAGCCTCTCCTGCCCTCACCTGAGTCCCGGGGTCCAGGGACACAGCTGGGCCTCCATCTCCATCCCACTGGGACTGGGCGGGGGCAGGTTCTCTTTCCCCGCACAGAGGTCAGTTTCCCTTTCTCTCCAGCAGCACCCACATGATGAAGGCGCTCTCCCTCCTCCTCCTCCTCCCCGCCCTGGGGCTGCTGGTGTCCAGCAAGTCACTGTGTCCTGTGGAGGAAGCCATCAGCGAGATGATGCAAGCACAAACCAGCTCCCTCAGTGAGGACCCTCATCCAGCCCCGCCAGGGTCCCGGGGGCTCGCTGACCCCGAGGCCAACCAAGCCTCTACCTCAAGCCACCCGAGCGTCTGACCCCAGCTGGCTTCTGAGCCCGGCCAGCCCTATCTCGAGCTAAGACCCAAAAGCACCCAACTTCCACCCCACCCCCATCCAACCCTCATGCCCAAATTTGCCTTCCTCCAAATCACCCAGGTCAAGGCCAAGGGATCCTAGGGGTGGCAGCCCCTCACCTTCCCCGGGGGGACTTTTCCCCCTTCCGGTGCTGAGGATTGAATCCAGGGCCCCCCGCATGCTAGGCAAGTGTTCTCACCCTGAACTACAGGGCAGCCCACTCCCAGGCAGACTGCTTTGAAACAGGATCTCACTGAGGTGCTAAGTAGCCCAGGCTGGGCTCCAATTGGTGAGCCTCCTGCCTCAGCTTCCCAGAGTGCTGGGCTTCCAGCGTGGGCCCCACACCCGGCCGCTGGGACGCTCTCCAAGCCACCAGGCCCCCGGGGCACTGAGGGCGAAGGGGCAGCTGGTCTCACAGACGGTCCGTCTCCCCCGCAGTTGCGGAGACTCTGAAGAAGGTGGAGCTGGCCTGCAGCAGCGTGTCCTCCAGGGGGCCCCTGGCCACCTGCCCCGCAGGCTTCGCGGTCACCGGCTGTGCGTGCGGCAAGGCCTGCGGCTCGTGGGACGTGCGCGGGGACACCACCTGCCACTGCCAGTGCGCCAACATGGACTGGACGGCGGCGCGCTGCTGCCGCCTGCGGGGGGCGGCGCGAGGGTCTGCGGCCGGGACGCGGCGATAAACCGGCGAGGGCGGCGGAGGACGGCGGCTCCGCGTGGTTTCTCAGGGGTGGCGGGGACCGATCGGCCTCTGCAGAGAGACGCCTCGTCGCTCCTGCAGGGAGGGGGGCCGGGCTTTCTCTGTCACCCACCTGCCTTCCTTCCACGGTGCCCCCAGCTCCTCCTGCAACAAGAGGACCTCGATGTCCTCCCACGTCACCCCCAGCCGAGGCTGGCTCCCGGCTCCTTCTCCAT
>PVJO010024186.1:11705-24893 GCA_004026905.1 Hystrix cristata
CAGCTCGACCTCAATTACTGGGTGGTCAGGACTGGGTGGTCAGTAAAGAATGTTCCATGTTATGTCTGTTCTGTCACAACCCGGTATCGGGAAGTTGTTTGTTCCAGAATTGTGCAAGGAGGGCAAGGACATCCTGTCCCAAGAATGTGCAAGCAGAGCAAGAAAGAAGAGAGAACAAAGACGAGGACAGGGACCAATCCTGGCCTGCCACACTGCTTGTTGGAACCAACCACACACTGCCACAATATCCCATCCCATCTCGTACTCTTTCCGTACTCCTTCCCCATAAAAACCCTTCGCTTCTGTAGTTCGGGGCCTTTACTGCTGTTTCTTGTACGAGACATGTATTGGCCCAGAGCTCTGTTTAAACAATAGCTTGTTGTTTTTACATCGAACCTGGTCTCTTGTCGTTCTTGGGCGCCGCTCTCCCTGGTCCCGGGTAAGTTGGGAAGGTTTTCAGCCTTAACACATCGCGGCCCGGGGCTGGGGCCTGCGGGCCTGGGGCAGGCGGGCGGTGGACACATCCGGTAACCCCCGGGCCGGGCCGGACCCCGGAATCGTCCTGGCCGCGAGCCCTGACCCCACCCCACCCCCACGCAGAAGGACCCCCCAAAGAGGGCCAGAAGGAATATCTGCGGCGGCTGGCTGAGACTTTCTACCTGGCGCAAGCACTCACAAGTTCACGTTTCCTCCTGGGCGGGTGCAGTTTCAAACAGCGCCGGGCAGCTGGACACAGGACACTTACACCCTCGCAACCGCTAGAACCGAAAAATCGGCCGGCGCGCGAGCGCACGCCTGTGATCCCAGCTACTGGGGAGGCTGAGGCAGGAGGATGGCGAGTCTGAGGTCGGCCTGGGCAACTTAGCGACGCCTTACATGGGGAAAAAAAATAAAAAAGGAAGGAGGTTGTAGCTCAGTGTGAGACCCTGGGTTCAATACAGCAAAACACACAGAAGGAAAAAAAAACCCCACCTAGAACAGAGGACTTCGTGTCTCCTTGTATCTCTCGGGCTTAGAACAGAGCATGGTACACAGCAGGCACGCAGGAAATGTTGAATATATAATCGTTTACACACTTAGATACATCACTCAGGGGCACTACTGCATGTGTACACACTTAGACACAGACACACACACACAGAGCACACCGCACAGTTACTGGGGCTACATTTTACGAGGGAGGGAAAGTTGAGACAGGGTCTCACTATATAGTTGAACTCACTCTGTAGCTCAGGCTGGCCTCAAACTCACAGCGATCTTCCTGCCTCAGCCTCCCGAGTGCTGGGATGACAGGTGTGTGCCACCAGGCCCAGCTGACACATTTTCTTTTTCTTCATTCTTTCATTTCTCTAAAACTCCCCGCTCCCCCTTGGACAGAGTTTCACTGGGTTGCTCAGGCTGGCTGCGAATTTGCTATTATGTGGTCCAGGCTTGTCTGGAACTCTCAATCCTCCTGCTTCAGCCTCCTGAGTTCTGGAATTACAAGTGTGTTTTCTATTTTAAAAGAAAATCAAGACTCTTGTCTCAGGTAAGGTGGATGCTGACCAGGCAACACTCTGAAGGTTTCCTCCATGACGTGGTTATTTTCAGGGTTCCAGTTTAGCAGCTACCTGTCCTCCAACGAAGCCCAAGCAGGATGTGGTGGCGCAGGCCTGTCATCCCAGCACTCGGGAGGCTGAGGCGGGAGCATCGCAGAGTTTGGGGTCAGCCTGGGCTACATAGTGAGTCTGAGGCCAGCCTGGGCTACATGCGAGACTGTGTCTCAAACAACAAACAGAACAAAAGCAAAACAACAGGGAAACTCCATGATGCCGCAGCCCCGCCCCCTGCACCCGTCCATCACAGCAGCCCCGCCCCCTGCACCTGTCCATCACAGCAGCCCCGCCCCCTGCACATGTCCATCACAGCAGAGCCGGCTTCCAATTGGCCCGTCTCCTCTGGGCTTCCCTTCTAAGACTCGCTAGCGGCGGAGCTGGCCTGGAATCCTATTACATTGATTTTTCCTGGGGAGACAGGGTTTGGCAATATTTCGGAAACAGAACATTCTCCTCACTAGATGGCAGGGACCATTCCAAAATTACCTTGAATTTAACAGCATATTTAAAGCCAAAACATGGCAGAACTCACTTCCTGCACAGGATCAGAAAATCTCACACTTCTCATTTTTCTTTGAGAGAGAAAACCATCATCCTCTTAAGCTGCCGTGTCCAGTAGCAATCTTCTGACACTTGGAATGTGACTAGTCTGAAGCCAGGTGTGTTTTAAGGCAAAGACACACTCGATCTCTAAGACTGGGCCAAAAAACAAACAAGGGGAGATAAAGAAAAAGATCAACAGTGAGCTACCACATGAACAATTTTTCAATTGTTTTTATTTTATTTTTTGAGATCGGGGGCATCTCACTAAGTTGCTCACGCTGGTTCTGGATTCCCGGCTCAAGTGATCCTCCTGCCTCAGCTTCCTGAGTAGCTGGGACTAAAGATGCATGCTACCACACCCCGCTTCATTAACAGTTTTTATTTTGGGGGACAGAGTCTTGATAGGTAGCCCAGGTCGTCTTTGAACTTGCAGCAGTTTTCCTGCCTCAGCCTCTTGAGTGCCGGGATTTAAAAATTAAAAAAAGTTAAAAAGAAGAAAGAAAGTGTGTTTCTTCCTCTGGAGTCTCCGGGAAGAAGAGAAACTCTGCTTCCAGGATCCCACCAAAGCAGAGAGTAAGGATGTGGGTCTGACCTCACTCCCAAATGTAGGGGTGGAGTTGCAGTGCTTCACATCTTTCTTCCACAGGGCCTCTGAGTGTGTGTGTGTGTGTGTGTGTGTCTTACTGGGAACTGAACTCAGGGCCTCCACACTGAGTGACAGCCCTACAAGCCCATCCTTCCTTTGCTATTTGTTTGGAGACAGGGAGGGTCTCACAAAGTCACTAAACTACTGAGGCTGAGCTTGAACTTGCTATCCTCCTGCCTCAGCCTCCCAGAGTACTGGGGTTACAAGCATGGACCATCGTGTCTGGCTCCTTAAAGAAGAACTGGGTGGGGAGAGGTTGAGTGGAGCTGTGGGTAGGACTGGGCCTCAGGGAAGGAAGGTGTAGGAGGACCCAGAGATCCTATCTCCCACCCCACAGCCCTTGCTCTGAAAAGTGAGACTGTGGAACCCTCAGTGTCTCTATATATAGACAGAAGACAGAGAGGGGGAAGCATGGCAGGAGCCTGCCAGAAACTCAGGCTGCCACAGGCAGCTACAGACTGCCAGGCTCCATGTTTCCTGGACAGCTAGTAAGAGGTGTGCTAATATGGGCTGACCTTTTAGCTCCCACTTGTAAAGAGGTAAAAATAAACAACAGGATTAACCGAATTGACCCAGCAGACATCCCTAAAAAGTGAGGTGACTGCATCCTTAGGCAAAGTAGGTGAAAACTGATGTAACTAATGTAATCTACCAATAGCTGTATTCAAATACGGTGCAAAATTGTATATCCAATCAATGAATTTAATTTGTACCCTAAAATCTTAGTGGAGTGGGGTTTCACAAATAAATTCTGCGCTCTTTGTTCAGTTTTTGCTCAGGCTTTGGACACGAGTCCCCTGGGCCAGGACCGGCACACATAAAAAGAGCTATTTTCTTGTGACCAGCATGGCACTTTTATTTCTTTGGCATCCATCTCCTTTCCTGCAACACAAGCAGATGAGTTCATCTAGGTAGCTACTCTCTCTCTCTCTGTCTCTCTACACACACACACGCACACGCACACTCACACACACACATGTGCGCGCACGTGTGGACGCTTCCTGTAAAGTTCCTGTTCTGAGTCCAGGGGCTTCTCTCTTTGCCATTCCCCAGACATAGTCTCTCTTAGACTCTCTTGAGCTGGGGGATGAGAACACCCCAGGGTGGCAGAGCATGGATCCCTAAAAAGAGGAGGCCAAGCCTCATTTCCTTCCCCCGCCCTCAGATTTCCCCATCTGCCCAGCACCTTCCGGTGGGTGGGGACCTGTGGACACACAGGCAGCCCGGGCGCCATGGAACCTTCGAGATCCACAGGAAGCGGCAGGTCAGGATGCAGGCAGCCTTGAAAGACAAGCGGCAGCGGGAGACAGGCAAGAGCAAAGGTCAGGAACTTTGGGGTGGGGAGGGAGGGTCCAGAAGGTGGGCACTGGAGGGCTGCTCCCCTCCGAGATGAGCGTGTGTGCCCCTGGCCACAAACCCTCACCTGCACCTGCTTTGCTTACCTGCAGAGCAGAGTTTATTCTTCCCTCCTTCCCTCGCACCCCTAGAAATGTTCTGTGTTCAAGGTTGGTGCTTCCGGGCAGTTCTCCACAATTCTTCTCCCCAAATCACATGCAGATGCCAGAGACCCCGAGTACGAGAACATCGTCTTGGGCTTCAGGAAGCGGGACCAGCCCAAGAGTGGTCAACCGGCACCCACGAAACAAAGTGCGTGGCCCCCGCCTGCCCACGGCCCCGCTCTGGGGAGGGGCGCTGCGACGAGGTGGCAGTGAAAGTGGCTTTGAGGACTGTGGTGGTGGAGGTGGCGGGGGTGGCTTTGGAGGTGGCGATGGTGATGGTGCGGGAGTATCTAACGTGCTGCTGTGGTGCTGCGGGTGACTCTGGTGACAGCGTGGTTGACGGGGAAGAAGTGACAGCTGCTCAGGGTACAGACCGACACTGGCGAGAGTTTGTAAGGGCCTGTGACGGCGGCAGTAAGGAACAACTACTGCTGGTTCTGGGGAATGGTGGTGGCCGTGTCGCTGACAGTGATCGGGAGTGTCACTGATGGTCCCAGCCATGGAGGTCCTGGAGCGAGGTGCTGAGGTGTTGGGGAAGTGCTGACGGTCTGCCTGGGGGTGCGGGCCCTGGAGGTCACCTGGCCTCTCTGTCCCGGCCCCAGCCCAGGCCAGGCCACCCTCGGACAGCGCCCGGGTCCCCGCTTGGCTGCCAAGGTCCATCATGAGCCTGTACATCCTCCTCACCCTCGTGTTCCTGTTCTGCCTCATTCTCTCCGCCCTGACCCTGGTGAAGAGTGAGTGTTCTTGGGGAGGGGAGCTGGGGAGCCCAGAGTGTCCCCCAGACCCTCTCCCTTTCCACTGGCTCCGCCCCCATCTCCGTCCTCTCCCCCACAGACTCTGAGATGTCCCGGGAGATGCGGGGCTTGAAAGAGGAGCTTTCCAATCGTGAGTGTGGGCGCTGGGGGAGACCTGCGGGGCTGTGGGGGGCTCAGGAGAAGGGTGGTCACTCAGATCCCGCAACCCCCCACTCTCAGTCTCAAACGTGGCATTGGAGTCCCAGGAGGAGCAGAGGAAAGGCTGGAACACCATCCGGAGGGACATCGGGGAGGTCACCAGGCGCATCGAAAATATCAGGAAGCAAGTCGAAACCGGGAACCAGATGCTGAAGACGGTGCCAACAGGTGCCCTTTGCAGGCCCACCCTTCACTGAGTGAATCTGTGCCAATGCCCAGCACGAGGAGAGGAGCCGGCCAGGGTCCTGGCCCCAGAAAGCCCAGAGTCTGGAGAGGGTAACGGATGGCACCGAGTTTCTCAGTGGCCTTTAAAACTGTTAGAGGCCCCAAATACAGGACTGTGCTGGACCTCAGGCTGGAAGCTGTTAGGGATGTGGCTCCCAATGGCAGTGGGGGGCTTCATTCCAGCTTCACCTGTCTCCTTCTCTCCCCTCAGAAATAACCCAAATCAATAAAAACATACAGAAAATCCTTGAGGCGCTGGAGAAGAGGACAAATACACGTAAGTCAGGTCCAGAGAAGGGGTAAGCCTGTGCACAAGCCTGGCCTCGGGCTCTCCCAGGGGCTGGTCAGCCTGACCTTGGTCTCTCCCTCTCCCCATCCAGAGCCGGTGTCTAAATAAGAGGACGCTGCGGACACAGCTTGGAGGTCGGGATTTGCAGCTGCCAGTGAAAGGGAAAACGGGTTCCCCCAGCCAAATGTGAACCTGCCCTTCATCCTACAAATAGAAAAGTGTGTCAGGATGAATGAGGGTTGTAGAAGTGTGTGTGTGTGTGTGTGTGTGTGTGTGTATGAAAGAGCATTTTATGGAGGGTGAGAATTTTCCTGTGTCCCAAGGAAGGTGCTATGGGTGTGAATGTGCATATTGTGTGCATGTGTGTCACTACATGTGACACACGTGTGTGGCATGACATGTAAGCACAAGCATTTCTCAGTGCGTGGCTGGCAGCAAGGACCCCACAAGCGTGTCGCTGTGTGTTGGTGCCATGTGACACCCGTCTCCCTGCCAGCACACAGGCATGTGCACACCGTGCTAAGTCCCCTTGTGTACAAACACGTGCGCGCCGTGGCAAAGCCTCCCTGCAAGTGCAGGTGTTGCCGTGTGTGCCGTCACTCCCTGCGCCAGTGTGAATGGGTGTGCCCCGCTACGTCACCCGGTGTGTTCAGACCACACACGCATGCGTCCATTTATTCGTGCACTCACGTTTTGTGATTCATAAAGAGAAAAGTCAAGGGGAAGCAACGTGGCTTTGACTTGTTCTTGGAGCAACTGAGGGGACCCGGGGAAGGGGGCGGGTCACACACTGAGCACGGACAGGATGCGGGGAGCCCCGGGGCCGAAGCGGGGTGGGGGTGGGGGGGCAAACGCCCTGCACAGGTCCTGCGCGTCTCCGCGTCTCAGGGTGTGTCTGCGGTGCACGCAGCCTGCGATAGACTGTCCCCCAAGTGCCCCCGCACGTGTTCCCACGGTGCGATCGTCCGCGAGCGGGCCGCCCACAGCGCACGCAGCCCTGGGCGCGCACCCAAGCCCATACACGTTCCTCTGGGACAGGAGATGTGTGCGCCTCGTCCTGCGCGCGCCCCCGAACAAGTGCCCACGCGCGCTACACTCAAGCGAAGCCGCCGCGGTGCCGCAGCCTTTGCTCATCAGTGGACCAAGTGCGCACGCGCGCCCTCCGGCGGCCGCTCCCAGGCGCCACCGCGCGCGCCCCGCTCACACGGCCGGCCCGCCGCGCGCCTGCGCACGCAGCGCCTTTTACGGCGCCGTAAAGCGGCTCGGCGGGAGCGAGCGCCGCGGTTCCGGGTGAGACCTCGCGCCGGCGACCCCTGTCCGTGGAGGTCGTCGTCCGCCGCGGCCCTTCCCCGCGGTCTGTGCGTACCGAACCGGAGCCTCGGCTTTCGCGGGCCTGTCTCCCCTTTTGGCCCACCTCTGGGGTTGTGAGCAGGGTCGCCCCGGGCTGCGGCTGCTCGGCCCCCACCCCCGCCGCATCTGGTGAGACGAGGGTCTCGGCGCTCCCTGGAGGGCCCCCTCCCCCATGGCGGGGTTCACCCCGAGACGGGCCAGGACGGGGCGGGTGGCCCCAGCACCCTCCTGCCCATTTCCCTCTTCTCACGGCTTCGTGCGTCGCCGTGAAAGGATCACAGCGCCCTCTCTTGGCGCCCCAAGTCCCGGGGCTGACCGTGCGCCTCTCGCCCCAGTTATTCTGGCTCCCAGTAGCCCGGGCAGGAAGGTTCCCGAGAGTGGTTTGTGCCGGAGAGCATAGCGCTGATGCAGATGAATGGGGTGGGCATCGCCCCAGGCGCCCTCGCGTTCTCCCCGCCTGGTGCCCTCCCCAGCGCCCCCGACACCCGCGTTCTGGTCTCCGTACAGGGCGGCGGAGGCATGGAGGCGCGCTTTACGCGCGGGAAGTCGGCGCTGCTGGAGCGCGCCCTGGCGCGCCCGCGCACCGAGGTGAGCCTGAGCGCCTTCGCGCTGCTCTTCTCCGAGCTGGTCCAGCACTGTCAGAGCCGCGTCTTCTCGGTGGCCGAGCTGCAGGCGCGCCTGGCCGCGCTGGGCCGCCAGGTGGGCGCGCGCGTGCTGGATGCGCTGGTGGCGCGGGAGAAGGGCGCCAGGCGTGAGACCAAGGTGCTGGGCGCGTTGCTGTTTGTGAAGGGTGCCGTGTGGAAGGCGCTGTTCGGCAAGGAGGCCGACAAGCTGGAGCAGGCCAATGACGACGCCCGCACGTTCTACATTATCGAGCGGGAGCCGCTTATCAACACCTACATCTCCGTGCCCAAAGAGAACAGCACTCTCAACTGCGCCAGCTTCACGGCCGGCATCGTGGAGGCCGTGCTCACGCACAGCGGCTTCCCTGCCAAGGTCACGGCACACTGGCACAAGGGGACCACACTCATGATCAAGTTCGAGGAGGCTGTCATCGCCAGAGATCGGGCCTTGGAGGGCCGCTGACCCCGCGGCAGATAAAGGATGCAGAGAGCCCCCTTCCCGAGTGTGTCTTGTGTCTTATGTGGGGGCCTCAGACATCCGCTGAACACCTTAACCCGGGTCCCTGTCCCGAGCCGGTGAGGGAGGCCGAGGCCCAACAGGTGGGGAGATGGGAAGGTGGGGAGGGTCTGGCCCGGCTTGGGCTTCCAGATGAGGCTGGGAATTGGGCCCGGTGAGTCTGCTGGGTGGTGGGGAGGCAGGCCAGGGAGAAGGGGCTGCTGGACCTGCTGGGGCTTTCAGGGTTCACAGCCGGGGGGCTGTTTGCAGGCTGGCAAGGTGGGGCCAGGTGTGAGGAGGGACAGGCTAAGGTAGACCAGGCCCCGGCAGACTGCCGGGAAGCAGAACGTAAACAGTTCCTACAGTGTACTCTTCTGGTGGTTGGAAAGGAGCCACAGAGAGTAGTAATGGAGTAGGTGTGGCCATGTGCTTGTAACACGCGAGAGTGGCTGTCCCCCTGCCCCTTAGAGCTGCACTGCATTCAGTGTGGTCCTTGGGCCAGGGCTGCCAGCGAGGTCCTGGAAACTTGTCAGTGTGGAATCTCAGGCGCCCCCCCACACCTGGATCAGTCTGCACTGGAGCACGGTTCCCAGGGGTCCCCGTGTACCTTAGTTTGAAAAGCAGTGCTTTAGCGGGTCAGAACCATCTGGGGGCTCTTAAATCACAGGTGGCTGGAACCCACCCTCCCAGGGTCTCAGGTTCTGTGGATTTGGGGTATGCTTGAGAATTCGCATTTCTGGAGCTGCTGGGTGCTTCAGGGACACGCCTTGAGAACAGTGGCTCTGGAGACCTGCCTGTCAAGGGGCGGGAGTCCAGAGTTGTCTGGGCATTCAGATGTTTTAAAGTTCATTATAAAATACACAACTGATACATGGGCACATTTTCCTTGTTGAAAGTTACAAGATCTCACACCTGTGGTCCCTGATTGCTCTTTCTTCCCAGGAAACCGCTCTTGATTTTGGAGGGGGAACTGGATCAAATCTTCCTCATTTCCTCCCCTCTGCCCCCAGGATCCAATGAATCTGTTCTGAAGAGGAGCCTTTGGAGCCTGTGGCTGGGTACCCCCTGTACCTGAGGGGGTCTAAGGTTGGGTGGGTGTAGCTTCTCGGGACGCTCTGCCTGGCTGTCCTGTGCCCAGGGCCTGGTCCCAAGGAAACTTAAGCCGCCCCAGTAAGAGGTGGTGGGTTGAGATGGCTTTTGATGTGCATGTTGACAAGAAGGTGGCATGAGCAGGATAAAGGAGACCTGTAGCACGGGGGCCGTCATGGACTAGTGCTCACTGTGGAGGCTCTGGGAGGGCCCCGGCAGCATGGTAGCTTGGGTCTGGAGGGACTGAGTCAAGGAGGGCCACAGCTGTACGGGCTGGCCTGGTGCGAAGAGAAGCCAGAGGCTCGGAGGAGGAGGCAGAGGCCTGGGAAGCAGGAAGTGGGTGAGGTGTCAGGAAGCCGGATTTTGGAGGGAAATGCAGGAGTCTGGGCCTGGCAGCCCCAGGCAGGGTGTGGGGACCTGGCAGGAGTGGCTTCCGGGCCTGCTGGAGAGGAGGTGGGCAGGAGGCTGCAGCAGCAGCCAGCTCTGCAGCCTCCTGCCCACGACAGCGAGGGTGCCGGAGAGAACACAGAGGAGCGCAGGGCCAGGCCTGTCCTGGCTAACTGAGGACAAGGCTCTGGAGAAGGGAGAGGGTCTGGATGAGCTGCAGGGCCGGGCTGGTCGGCGTTTGTGGCAAGAGGGGCTGAAAAGAAGATGCTGCGATCCCACAGCTTCCAGTTGCAGCGTGTCTGACTTCTGACTTAGGCTGCTTTGGGCTGTAAGCAGGGTCTCCTCGAAGCCCCCGGGCCAGTAGGGAAGGAGGACAAGCCCCTTGGTGAGCCAGCGGTCACACCATCCTGTCACGGGCCGCAGAGGCAGGTTGCATTCATCCATGGTCACAGGTTTATTTTGTCAGGTGTTTGTGGGGTACCTGCCGTGAGCCAGGCATTGGAGACACAGCCGGGGAAAAAAAAATAAAGGCGCCTCCCCCACCAGCTCAGAGCCTAAAGTGGAGCGGGGCAGTCGTGACACTGATCAGTAAGTGATGTATTTTGTTAAAAGGACACATTTAGTCAGGCGTGGTGGCGCATACCTGTAATCCCAGTATGGTGAGGAAGGGAAAAGGAGCGAGTCAGGTTGTATAGTTGTTAAAACTTTATTTTTTCCATGGCGGGGACTGAACCCAGTCTTGTGCATGCTGGGCAGCCCCTGGGAGCCCTACTCCCAAATGGGGCACAGTTTTTAAGGAGGGGCAGTTAACTCAGGACGGGGCTCCCCCAAGAGCAAAGATTTGGAGGACGGTTTGAGGGCGGGAACTGTGTGTGGAAGGCCCAAGGCGGAGGCGGAGCGAAAGTGCATCTTCCAGGAAGAGTGAGGGTTCTGCGCTCACAAGGGGATTCTGTAGGACTTTTAGTTTTTTTCTGAGCTGGAAGCATACTTGTGAGGCAGTGAAGAGGAGGACTGGAGCTGGCCGTAGTGAGTCTGGAGGCTGAGGCAGGAGGGTTGTTTGAGCCCAGGAGTTCAAGGGCAATTTAGGCAATAGCAAGACCCCATCTCAGAAACAAAACCAAAAGTAGGGAGCCTGGAGCAAAGGGGCTCCGGGAGTGAGGGTGGGAGTGGCAGGAAGGGTGACAGGCGCCTTCCCCTTCATTCTGAATGCGGTTTGATGGTGAGCTTTGCCTGCAGACTTGGCAGTGTTGGGGGCAGAGAGGTGAGCATGGCCCTGGGGCTGGCCTGAGCCATGACAGAGGAGTCTGACCTGACCCCCTCCCAACCTGGGGCTGGTGCTGCCCGAGCCTCCTCTGAGCACTTCCTGTGTGTCAGCGCCTCGCCTCCCCTCCCGTCCGGGGACCCCCTCCTGGCCCCCCAGTATTCCTGGGAGGCCATTAGATCCCAGGGTCTTCTCCACCTAGTATATTCTTGTAACAGAGGGAAAAACAAAGGTGGAGAAGGCATGAATTTCACTTAAGTTGCTCTGGATTCTCAGAATCGGTGGTGATGGGGGGCAGTCCCGGGCACCAGGCTCTGGAATTCCCAACTTGCACCTGCCACGCGTGGAGACCAGACGTAGGTGGGCCTCTGCAAGGGGTCAGGGAAGGAGACCTTGTCCCAATTACTGACGCAGGTGGCCAGGAGGACTTGCTGCCTGAGCCGGGTGGGGTCTCTGTCCTGTCCTGCTGAGGAGGGAGGGGGGCGGCTGTGGAGAGGACACTTCTGACAAGGTGGGGCCTAGGCGAGAGGCCCATGTTCTCCACAGCTCCCTGGATGGCAAGGAGCTTGTCAGCAGGGATGGTTCTGGCTCAGGACACAGCCTTTGAAGGCAGGGAGGAGGTGACGGCCAGCTGGGCTGAGGAGCGAGGGACAGGCCCTCAGGGGCGCTGATGGGGGCAGGGAAGGGTCAGCTGTCTTAGTGCGGGTGGGAGAAAAATGTCACGGTGGGGGGCCTTTGAGCCACAAAATGGCATCCAGGCGGTGGTCGGGGGTCCTCAGGCCCGGCTCTGGGCCTGCCTGTTCCCAGGATCAAGATGGGATCAAAGCGAGGTCGTCGGCAGGGGCCTGTCAGGATCATGTGTTGAACCGGCGTCCAGTGAGTCGACTGTGGAGTCCAAGGGGGTGGATGATCCGCACGTGGCCAGCCGCTCGCACACCCAAGCGTCCAGCCAGCTGCGGCAGAAAGCATCGTTCCACTCCCCTGAGCCCTGCATCATCACGCAGTCCTCGCCCTGGTCCGCGTTGTTGGGCTCCCCCGGCTGCCAGTTGCTGGAGCGAAAGGCTTTGAGTCAGAGGAAGGTGGTGGTGGGGAGCCTGCCCCTGAAGCTGGGTGCCTCCCCGACTTAGGCCCCTCCCATCACAGGTTGGGCGCCCTGCGTCTGGACATGGCCCCTTCACAGTTCCATGGCCCCTTCCCCCCAGATCTGCCCTTCTGGTCTGTGCTGAGAGCTCCCCTCAGCCCCTGCCTGTTACTTCCCTGTAGATGTGAGAAGCCCCTCTCTGGGTCTTGAACCCTGGGCTGCTTCACTAGCAGGCTCATCTCCTTCATCTGAGCCTTGGAGGGCCCTCCCCATCCAGGGGGCTCCTTTCTCCGTGGTTACCACGCCTCCTCTCCCGTCCCCAGGGACCCCCTCACCTGTAGTCCACGGGGCTCCCATCCATCCAGATGAACTCCCCCTCTATATCCAGGTCCCGAAGGCCAATCCAGGAGCCCTCCTTGTTGGCATGGTTGGTCAGGAAGTCCTGGGGGGCAGGACAGGGCTGGAGGACTGGGGAGGCGGGCCAGGGTTCTGCCCGTTCGTGGCAGTGGTGGGCCAAGCCCCTGCAGAGCCCAGGCTACCTGCTCCTCCTGGCTGTGGATGGTGACCAGCCGGCCTTCCAGGTCATCACAGGTGAACCGGGCCTGGATCCACTGCTTGGTACCCTCACCGAAGTAGTAGCACTTCTGCTGGAAATTGACCCACTGCTCAGGGCACACGCTGCACGTGGAGCCTGGAGTTGCACACAGGGAGAGGCCCGGTGGGCAGAGTGGGTGGCCGCATCTCGCCTGGAGCCACTTGGTCTGGGCTGAAAGCAGACTCACCCAGAGCCCAGCAGGTGGTGCCACAGGCCACCTTCGTCCTTGGGGCGGTCACACTGCCCCCCCACCCCCTTAGGACCAGCATAGGACCAGCTCCCCGGTGGGGCCACCTCACCAGTTCTGGTCAGCAGCGTCTCCCCACAAACACCTCCAGGGTTAGCAGGGGCTCAGCCACCATCATCACAAATACCTCAACTGCGAGCGCCACAAACACCCGCATCGCCACCATCCTCGCAGACACCCGCATCGCCACCATCCCCGCAGACACCCGCATCGCCACCATCCCCGCAGACACCCGCATCGCCACCATCCCCGCAGACACCCGCATCGCCACCATCCCCGCAGACACCCGCATCGCCACCATCCCCGCAG
>PVJO010024187.1:0-24895 GCA_004026905.1 Hystrix cristata
GAGATGAAAAATAAACCCTACATTCTGGACACTCTAGCAAATCCCAGAGATTCATAATATCCACAATAACTAAAACATAAAACTAAAACAGAAAAACAAGCTTTGAATGCACTTAGGTCTAGAAAATATGACTAGGTTAAAATAAATCAGAAATTAACACTAGCAAATAATGAACATTTCAATGCTGTAAAAGAGAAATTGATACCTCAAAAACAGACTGAAAATTTTGTGATTTAAGCCTATGATAGTGAAAATTCAGCTAATAAATTTAGTACAGCTTAAAGGACTTTAAATGTTGAACCTGAATTATTAAACCACATAGCATCCACACTCATGAAAATGGTTGTGAGAAAAAGGGTGGAATTTATTCTTTAATGCAAAAACTAGTTGCCCACTTATGAATGATATTTTAGAGATGATTAATGCATCACTAAAACTAGCTGTTGGTTTTCACTAACAGGAAAAAGAAAAGCACCCAAACAGTGCCTAAAACAATGATCACTGCTTTTAGCTCAAAATTATGTAGCTCAGCAGTTTGAATGGATTTAGCTAGTTGGTGTTTTTGATTTTTTTTTTCTTTTCTGGTTCAAATTCCCTCTAGCATTTGTAAAGATCTTTCAGTTTTTCGAAGGCTGGCTAGTTCACAGTGACTTTGACTGGACAGGCTGGGATAAATGAGGCCTCTCTCTGGATTGTCTCTTACTCTGTAATAAGCTAAATTGGCTTTCCCACACTGTAAGCTTTCTGCTTTCACAGAGAGAATGATAAAATAAACAAAGTCCTTCAGTCTGATGATCAGAACATGCTCTATGTCTCTTACATCACAAAAGCAAGTTATAAGATCAGTCTAGATGTGAGAAATAGGAAAGTAGACTCATTTCTTTATGGGAGGATAAGAATCTGGAGTGTGTGTGTGTGCGCGCGTGTGCACATGCATGTGTGGTTTACACTCTGACAGTAAATGTTGGAAAAAAAATTCTAATAACCATTCCAACTCTTACTGCCTATGCCTCTGTAAAAACTGTAGACTGCCAGCATTTCCTATTTTCATACAATTGTTTTTATATCCTCCTTACCTACTTTATTCCTTGTCTGCTGTTTCTGACATGTTAGCATAATCACCATCTAGGCCACATGACTGGGCTTGGTAGTAATGTTCTCTCTTACCCAAAAATGTGAACAAACCAAATCGAGTATGGAAGTAAAGGGTTAGTTACCTTGAGAAATAGATCTAAGTAGTTTTCCAAAATAAATAAAGGATGAAGAGAGGATTAGAAGCTAAACTACAAAGTTGAGGAAAGCTAGAACTAAAATTAAGCAGGAGGAGTCAATGCCCCAGGCTAAGGTAAATGACACTGAAGAGAATGCTGTAGTGTGCTAGAGTTAGACACAGGAACTAGTTTTCTACAAATGTCAAGATAGTGGGTAGCAATTATTTGTTTACTAACCAAGATAAAATCATCTAATAGCAATAACTAACTCTAATAAGTACTCACTATGTGACAGAAAGAGAATTTCACATTTAGTCTTAAAGCAACCTGAGAGATGGATACTATTTTCAATTCTATTTTACCTAAGTGGAATTTAGGAGAGAGTAGTGCTTCTTACAATAAAACGACAAACTACACACAACTGCTATGCAGTAGAGCTTGGATTTGAAGCTAAGACATCTGATTCTAAGTACTTCACAAAATCAAAATAATCACTTCAAAGAAGTATGTAGGCAGAATAAATACTGGAGATAGTTACACTTCAGAAAGCATAATAATTTAACCGAAGTCACATACTTAGTATCAAAATTGGACATGTACTGTGATTTAGGTTACATATATATGAAAGCCTGAAGGACATGCTTACACTATATGTGATACAAACTATATGTAGATGCATTGTTATAAAAATAAATCAAAAAATATTCTCACATTCTTTTCAATGTTATGAGGTCCAACTTAAAGGCCACCACATCCTTGGCTGGATTAATCTTGCCTTTCCTCCCCTGAGGAGTTCTTACATAGGACTTAATATTGCTGGTAACTTTTATAGTCTCATGCCAATCTGCATTCCTTTAAACTGTGATTTCTGCTTTACATTTCATTACTGGTGCATAGGATACTATTTGGTACAAAATATGTGATCAATGAAAGCCTATTAAATAGTTCTGTTTATGACAAGAGAGCTTTTGAGGGCCAGCCATCTACACACAGACGCCCTGGTACAAATTAATAACAGACATGGGGTGATAAGTACAGCCACCTGAGACGTATTTGCAGTAGAAAATCAAAATTCCACATTCTTTGCTTTATTGCCAATGTAGCACCCTACATAACTTACAATATAGTCTATGTTGCATCCTCGGGCATCTTCCTGCCCAAAGTCTTTCCAAACTACTAAGACCTAGCTAGGGAAGGAGCTGTACAGGGAAGTGCCTTTTCCCTTAATACCCGGGGCATGCACAGTTTGGCCATTTTTATACGAAGAAACCTGAATATAGAGCCAGTGAACTGTAAACAGATTATAATTTTCTTTACATTGTAAGCAAGAGAGTAAACAAGGACATAAATGTTAATGATCTTTGCTTAACTGAAGCTATCCGGTCAGCACTGTTGCATTCAGAACAGTGCGATGATTAAACTAATGTAACACATATATGTGAATATTTGCAAACACCCAATCAAGAAAGAAAAGCAATCCATACAATACTATATAACTCAAAAGAACACAATCACCTTCCTTTTTCACAAGATTGATTGTCAAGATTTTTTAGAGAGATTTACTAAATTCATTAACTACAATTTCAGAGATCTAATATGGTCCTTTCACATATTTGTATCTATGATCATTAAATTATGGTTCTTTTGCAACTTTTTTTTGTGTTTTTGAGATCAAGGACTACATTTTCACTCAGTCCACCTGAACAGATTCCTTAGATAGCATTATATCACATTAGGTTAAAGAAAACAGCCATTCTAACTTATAATTCATTTTACTGGGCAACAGCAATCTAATTCACATTGATTTTGAGTAAACCTTTACATACTCATCTGCTCCATTTTAAGCTGGGCTTGTACAAATCACTGCTTCTCTAGCATAAACATGCACTAAGTAATCAATGGGTAAGGAAAATCATTATTTGCTGGTCAGTAATTGTGTTTATATTCAAATAAAACATATAAAATGTGTAAGGCCATTTTGGAGGAAGAACAAGTGATCCATGGATCACAGGTAGATTATCTTGTATGTTTTTCAAGTGAAGCAAAAAATATGAGAAATTTTTATCAGGAAGTTAAGCAGATGGCCATCAGTTTTATTTTTGCTTCATTTTAGCCCTCAAGTCCTAAGGTAGTTGTCACCATTTTCATGATCTTTCAATCCTAGGAAGCTCCAGTGGACGAACGGTAGTTTCGGCCACCCTGGCTGCAGGCAGCAGTGTTGTTGACTGGATTGTGACCAGCTCTGGGGCTGATATGGTCTCTGCCCACCTGCTCATTCTTGGCTCTGATCCTCACTTTGTTTTTTCTCTTGTCATTTACATTTGCAGTGCATACTTGGTTGCTGTAGTGTTTGAATCTCAGTTTTCCCTAGTGGATTTGGTCTTGGACTTGTCCTACTGGCAATGCATTCTCAAGATCACCTTGAATAGGACACCTGCACTAGTTTTAACCACATTTGAATGTCCATTGCTGGTACAGTGCAACTCTTACCTCACCAAGAAGGATGGTGAAAAGGGAGTCAAACAACAGCAATAGAAATAAAAGTAAATGAAATACCTTGTTGTTCCGACTCACCACTCTTGATATTAAAGCAGCCCTACAAACAGCATGACACATAAGCCTATGTTCCTGCTTTCCAGCATAACTGAACAGATGGGTTCTGATGAAATTGCCCATCAAAATTCGTTTGTCCTATTTTATTATAGTTATTCAGATAAGGAATGCAGACTGAAATAAGGAACAGCTGAAAACAGGTTCTGTTTTTAGTAGATTTCAGTGAGTTAACAAATTCACAGTAACATGAATGCAAGCCACACATTTCTTTCATTGTACTTCTTATAAACCAAAAAAAGCTGCAGACTGAACTTGGCAAGATTTGAGTTATAAAGTTAGATGTACAAAAACCAGAACGATGCAGAGAAAATGAGCAAGCACCCCATTCAAAGATCATGCAAACTCGTGAATCAAATAAAAACTTATTTTTCAAAACTGTAAGACTGTTTTTAATTCTAAAACTTATGTCACACAAATAAAACAAAAACAGCATCAGTCATGATATTCCTTTACAGAATTTTGTAACCTTTTCATCATCTGGAGTAAGTTATGTTACATAGATATCTTAAATTAAGTCATTTTGAACCTATGTATTGTTTTAGCATAAATACTGAAAATTTTACAGTGAAAATGGTTCTGTGAATGCATATAGAGTAGATTTAGGCTGATAAATAATCTCTCAATTCGTTGGTCTTTAGCTAAACTAAAAATATAACCAAGTCTGTTCACATAGTGAGGAACAGAGAACAACAATTTGGGACATACTAAAACTCAGCTTAAATAAATCATATTAAAAATGACAACATTTTCTAATATGTGAAATTCACCAAAATAAATAAGAGAAAGCCTGGTGTGGTGATGCATGTCTGTAATCCCAGTACTCAGGAGGCTGAGGCAGGAGGATCACGATAGTGGGTTTGAGGCCAGCCTGGGCTACATAATGACTTTAAGGCCAGCCTAAATTACAAAGTGAGACACTGTCTCAAGACACAAAAACAAAAACAAAACAAAAAAGAAAAAAGAGAAAAAAATCAAAGACAACTGGATCGCATGTGCATGGTTAACAGAACTTGCAGTTTGGAGGATCAGTGTTCTTGGTTTTAGTGCGTACCTATAGAACATCATGCAATTTGTGTAAGTGGAGAGCAAATCAGAAGAGCATTTCAACAATTCCAAAGACAGTCTGCAAAAAAATTTACAACCTGTAGCAATATTTACAGTATCATACTCAAATCTCAGATATAGTCAAGCTTTTCTGAGGTAAATTAGAAATATAGTATACATGATCAAAAGAGAAAATTTGCTACATTTAAATACACAATAAAAGCTTAATAATTATAGTTTTGTTTTATTTACTCACTCATTGGTCTATTTTCTATAAAGGCATATTTGACTGTAACTTACGTAAGCTGCAAACTGTCCTTTTTTATCCTCCATAAAGTAGACACTAAAAGGAAAATGTTACCTGTCCATGTTTGCTATTGTCCTAGTAAAATGTCAGATTCTACCAATTTTGGGGTGCTAATGAGTACAGAAGCCCCCTTTATTCATAGTTTTACATTCTATGATTTCAGCAACCTGTGGTCAACCAAAGACTAAAATTTATGAAATGAAAAAAACCCGGAGATAAATCTTTCATATTTGAAAATTTTTACTCTTCTCAGTAGTGTGTTGCCATGTCCCAGTCTGTCACACTTGGACAGTGGATCGTTCTTTTATCCAGTGTGTCCACACTGTATTTATCATCCGTTTGCTGGTCGCTTAGTGGCTGTCTGGGGTATCAGGTTGGCCACTGTGGCATCAGTGTCACACTGGATGTGTTCAAGTAACCCAAGTGCTACGTCAAAATGTCTATGTCTTTTACCTCACTCCATCCCATCACACAGGCACCGTATCATTTCAAATCATCCTAACATTTAGAGGGACACTACAGAACAATAATATATTTTGAAAGAGACTATAGTCACATAACTTTCACTTTAGTGCATTGTTATAGTTGTTGTATATTATTACTGGTGGTTTAATATCCTACTATGCTTAATATATATATATAGAATTTATTATTTATGTACAGAAAAATGCATAGTGTACTAGTCAGATTGTTCTAGAGTCAATGGTTTGCAAGAGAGTGAAAGTACAAGTTACAACATTTACACGCACACAAGCCAAAGGCAGAAAGAGTACAGAAGGTCTGTCTATGCACTGGAGACCCAAAAGATTCAATCAAGGGCTGGAAGCCCACGGCACTGTGCCATGTACATCTTTCTCTGCACTAAAAAGCTGAACAAATCTATACTGGGACCAAGATATGATGATCAGGGCAGAGATGAAGACCAGTGCTCCCTTGAAGCAAACAGCAGCCAACCCCAATGACAGCAATAGTCGCAACAGAGCTTCTCCTGGGAAACAGCTGGCACCTATCTTCTGCTCCCATTCACTTTTATGTTGTGTTGGCAACAATCCTCAGGCGTATCTTCTATGCCCAGAACCACACCAACTCAGTCCAGCTGGGCCTTCCTGCTCAAGTTGACAATAAGTCCACCATACATGGCATATAGAGAGCTCAGTACAATCTACAGTTTCAAACATCCCCTGCGGGTCTTGGAGGATATTTCCTATGGATAAAAGAGGACTGCTCTTTTCTGGCCATCCCATTAAATGATCAGTTACCCCTTGATACATGCTCTTCAATAAATGAAGCTGTGTCACAGGTGAGAACACGAAGGATCAGAGTATTTAAGTGGGTTGCCAATGTCAGAGAAAAAAATGCAAGTCAGGTCTTTCTCCAACTGTTCTTCATTAAATTCAATACAAAATTCTCTGCATACACGGTTTAAATTCCAGTACTCCTATTTTTTTTCAAACAATCACTATTCTAATGAAAACACTGCCAAATATGCATATCTGTATAGATCAAATTAGACAATCAAAGCTTTACCTACATAGTGAAACTTGTATCTACTCTAGTGAAATATATAATGGTATCAACTTACACGTTATAAATATTTATTTAATCTGCATTTGAAAAATATAATATGTATCAATCTTTGATAGTTTAATGCTTAAACTGTAAGGAAATGTAAAATCAACTTAAAGAGGAAAAGTATATGTAAGTTAGGATATGGAATAAATAATAAAAGGTAAGTAAATTTATGGCAGAGGTTTGAGAAATACTGACCTAAAGCAGAATATATTTGACATATAAAATTGACCATAGTGGTTATTTACCAAAAGATGCCCCAGTGATGGGGTTTATTAGATAGTAAAATTTAGTGTAAATGATAAAGTCTTCACTTAAGATATAAAATGAGCTAGAATACTCCCTGATATTCACCCTAAAAAATATTTCTTGTGCTTTGCTTTATCACTATATTGGTTTTTAGAACTGATTAAAGAGCATTTGCTCCATAGGTCTAGATCTCTCATAACTAAAATCCAATCTGCAAATTAAACACTGGCAATTCTCAGGCTCTTAGGTGAAACACACAATTTTAGACTCCGAGTTTAGAAAATCAGAATGATCCACCTGAGACACACTTCAAGTTTTCCCCCCAAGGAGTGCTAAGAAAAATCTACTTAGTAGTAGTCAGATTTAAATCTACTCCATTAATAGCAGCAAGCTAATGGGAAAATCTTTAGGTAACTTTGTTTAAAAAATAAACAGATTTTAAGCCACTTTTGAGAAACTTATTTCACAATACTAATAGAACAGTGATCAAAGAGAAATCATTAGAAATTACGTTTAGCAGAGATTCAGGGAACAATGTCAGTTCTAAATGAAGTCAAATTGAGGTGTCTGAAGTGATTTTAATTTCAAGGAGAACTTAATGACAAATTAGAAATTCTATTCTTAATATGAACACATGGCTATTCAAGATAATGGTTGGAAGAAAGTCAGAATGCTGAAACAGAGGCTTTTATCACTAACTAGGAAAATTTTGAATCCTCTTCTCATATACTGGCAGCTAAAAGACGTTGTGGTTCATTATCAGAACTGATCTGACCTCAGAACATAGTGTCTAAAGTTCTAGAACATTATTAAGTAGATAATTTTGCCCAAGTGGTTAATAGGAAAGTACCACTGTACGCAGTCTCTCCAGCAAAAAGTTATCTTGTGGATGTTGTGAGAAATTATTATTATTACATGTACAAATAAAATGGTGTCATCAGTTACACATTATCAGCAATAATGGTAAATAACAACTTACTCTTCATAGACCAGTAAAAAGCTTTTATTATATCATACGTGTGCTTTATGCTTCATGTCATGTCCACATATACCAGACACGAAGCATACATGAGTATATATATATGTGTGTGTGTGTGTGTGTGTGTGTATACTACACATATACCTATACATTTGAGAAATTTTTAAAATATAAATTGCACTGTAAATGTGTGATATTTGTGCAATGGCATTATTACTAATCTAAAGAGATCACAAATATTGCTAATATCACAGATAAATCTCAAAAAATGCTGAGTAAAAGAGTCCTTAAACTACAGAGTTCACACAGACCAGGCACAACTTACCTATGTTGCACAATTCTAAGAGCTGTGGCTTTCTTTGGAAAGATGGGAACAGTTAAAGGGTAGAAGGAATTTTCTGGAGCGATGCTAATGTATTATATTTTGAGTAGAGTCTTGGTTTACACAGTTGTATGCTTTGCCAAAACTCAGCAAATATGCACTTAAGATGTTTAAATTTCTTAGTATGTAAATTTCACCCCAAGAAACTCTATCTACAAATATTGACTCTGGTTGATGCAATTGATCTTCAAGTATTTATGTAATGATGTCTCCAATTTGCTTTGAAAGGCATTAAAATAAGATGGACTAAATGATGGTTAAAAAAAGCTAGATAGATATGTAGTTACATGATAAAACAAGTTTATGATATACCATTAATAGTTACACATAGTTGAGCATATAGCTGTTCACGGTCAAATAATGTCAAATTTGCTGAATGTTTTCATAATACAATATTGAGAAAAAATGTATTATTTTATCCACTAGGACAGTAGAAAGTTAACGTTACTTCTAGAACAGTTAAAAATATGACAACATATTCTCACAAATACTAAAAGTTTGTAGAGTGTTTTATCTCAGTATTGAGAAGATATGCTCAACACGGTAACAGTCAATAAGTTTAGTTTGATAACTGTTTTCCTCATTAAAAACCACACTTACCAACTAGGTTGTAGGAATAATCTAAATTTTGTAATGACATTCTCAAAAAATAGTTAAAGGCAACCAATTATTTCTGCAAATGAAACCATGACATTATTTTTGTGGTACTTACCCATGCATCTTTGCTAACAACTTCAGTGAGCAAGGTGCCCATATGAAAATTACCCTTTCATTTCATGTTAAATGTAATCTTTGAACTTAATTAAAAATAGATCTTCACATTTAGGAAGAAAATCTTTTGGGACTCTTACAAACATTTTGAGTAGTGGTGAGAAGTGCTTATAAAATAAATAAAAGTACTTTAAAAGTGGTGAAGTGCTCAAAACACAGCACCTCATTGATGTAAAATGCTAGGTGACATGAGTTAGCCAGCTGCATACAAGAGGATAATTCAAAATAAAGTTCAGCAATCCTTACTTTTAAATTCCTGTATTTAATAATAGAACAGGTGTGAAAATATCTTACCTAATACAAGATCAACACATATGTACTACCCATTAGTTAGTTCCTGATTAATCAGTTACTTAACTTATTTATCACTCAGCTCATGAAGATTAATTAAATATACGCTATGTGGTAGGCTCTGTGTTAAGAAGGACATATTGGCTAATAGCATTGTTAGATAGGTTCTCTTAGCTTGAGGATGTAACTAAAGAAGTATTAACGGGAAGAAGACTATATGAAAACATCGAAGCAACCTTTCAAGCATAACCAGATATTTATTTTTTTTAGAGTTCTAGAATAGAAGAAACAAGCTGAGCTGGGTTCATATTGTGCCAATTGACATATTCAGATACCTGCCCTTAGTTGAGTGCTGTAGATACCATAATATTAGAGCGACCTGTGATATTTGTATGTGCCTAAACTGACGTGGTAGAGGACCCAAGATTATTTAACAAAAGAAAGAGAACTCATGTCCTGCATATTAAAGGAAGTACTAGATTGAATCACAAGAAATTGTTTAAGTAGGCAAAAAATGTTCTGCTATCAGCAAATTTATGTGGTATGACTAAATACTATTTTAAAAAGGCAACTGATTTTTTCACAAGAGTTAGAAGAGATGGAAAATCTAAAAGTGGTTGGTGAGCTATAAATATGTGCACTATGATATGAGCTTGGGAAAAACAACATATTGGGTGTGTGCGGGTGTAAACCTCCGATGCATTATTCTAATAGAAATGGGATAGAGCCTAAAGCTTAAAGTCATTTGTAAATTAAAATCAGTCCACAAAAAGCAAGAAAGGATGTACATGGACTATGAACACATTTCAGCTGAGGCTAATTTCTGTCTGAGATAGTTTATTGCAGGCAATGGCAGAGATGCTGTCAGACAGACCATCACAGAAACAAATGAGAAGTCCTGGGTATAGAAACACTAGCACTGAAGCTGGAGAATCTGAACACCAAGGAACTACAGTATTGCACATCAAATTGCTATGGAGAACTAAAGTTAATAATTACTTATAGAAAGTCTTATTGAATAAACTGTATAGTGATGCTACGCTAATGTGCTCTATCTCCATTATTTACTTTGAACCAACAACACACCATATGAGTTACATATTATAATACCTATTACATAAATGATAAACTAAGGGTCAAAAAGTTTAGATCACTTGACAAACACTGCACATTGTATAAATGGCTGAGTTAATGTTCAAATCGAGGTCATCACAGTGCAAAGCTCATGATGTTTCCGTGGCTTTATATGTCACCAGAACAAAAGGTTAGTGCTGTATTCCTGAGTAACTGCCACACAAATTTGAACCCCAGAGAACTAGGGCAACACAACTGGTAGATGTTAACAGTAAGACGACCATCTCAATGCTGCCCAAAGTGGATACCCTCAGTTAGACTCTGTGCTGGTCTGTCACACGCTTAAAGTACCAGAGAGACGCTAAATAGGTCTGGGTAGGCACAACTGGACGACAGCAGGTGAATACACAGATAAAGAATGCTGAGTGGAGCTATGTTAAAAGCATTGACCCTAGGAGGTATATGAAAGTAACTTAAGTAGTGTTGGGAATCATTTCTCATTATGTGGGCCACAAAAGAAGAGGGATACAGTGTTGACAATAGTAGAAGCAATGGAGCCAGATTAACTTGGGCTAAATTTAAGCTTTGTTGTACTGGTTTTTCTGTGGGTGAGTCTGCAAGTCCTTTCACTTCTCTGAGCCTTACATTTCTCTTTTGTAATCTATTTGTAACAAAATCACCTGACTCATAGGTTATGGGTCTTAAGTGAGATAGCAAACTGCACTTAGAACTGTGTTTAACAATATTAGCAATCACTCAATAAAGAGTAACATTATTGACTAGAAGGCTATGCACTTCAATTTTCTGAAGGTGTATAAAAGCAAGGGCCTATTTCACCTACCTGTAACTCAAAGACAATTGCTAGGGAAACCAACTTCGGCACAAATGTATAGAGAGAGTATACCTGAAAGGAAGCAAGTCATGCAGAGCTGCAGGATGGGCGCAGTGCTGCCTCCCTGGTTCATGTTACTGTTTATCAGTGCGCAGGCCAGGCAGGCCCATGATCAATGTGGCCAAGGCAGGGACAGAGATACTGTGAAGGTCTACGCACCGCGAGGAGCCCAGATTTCTTTATTTATTAAAAGGGATCCCAATATTGTTCATAGTGTAATATGAAGATTGTAACAAAATTAAATTCTGTAAGTCTACTCTGTAAATTTAAACACCATGCAAACTAGCTTTTATTATTATCAAACGGCATCAAAAGTAGTCAAGAAAAAATTTTCTTTATGGAACTGAGTTGTGGAAAAACTTCCTCTGTAATAATTATCCTTCCTGAAACATGATGCATTTAGTAAATTACTTGTTTCAAAGAAAAATGAAGCCAATAGTAAAGTTTTATATTCTATATTTGATTAATATATGTATTTTATTTCTTCTTTTTATGATTATATAAAACTACTTGTTTTATTGATTGAAGTGTTTAGAACCTATATTTTTTCCCTATGATAGAGATGCATGGATCAATATACTCTTATAAGAGATTTATTTGTGTACAAGTGACTGAGCAATCTCATAAAATACGGTTCTGGCCTTTATTGCATTATTTTTTTTCCCAATCAGAATGGCAAACTTCTAACATGATGCACAAAAAAATATTGTAACATTAACTCATGTCTTCAAATGAAATCTTTTTAGCTTTATTGAATCTCAGATCTTTCAAAATAATAAAATCAAGCTTAACAACACATTTCCAAAAGATATTCTACAGCTTTGCCATTAATGCTTAGATTGAATCAATGCTAACTGTTCTAAGCATTCTTGTGTTTTGAAGTCCCTAAATGTTTCCCCAAATTCCTCAAGATTAAGCCCACAGCTCCTTATATGAACCTTCATTAATGGAAAACATCTTTTTTCTTCAACTTCAAATTCTGCATCAATTCCCTAGCCTCCAGCTCCAACTCCATTTCCTATACACACTTCTGAGTCTTTAGCAAGATCCAATTATTCACTGTCCATCAATAAAATATGTCTTCAAAACACAAGAACTTTTGCAAAAGGGAAGGGGCACAAGAGATTGAGGGAGAAGGGGAAGGAAGGAGAGGAGGGGAGGGGGGTGGAAAGGATTAAGATGTGCTACATACACGTACCGACTTGCCATAATGAATGTAATCAATATGTACTGCAATAATGTACTAATATTTTTTTCCTCTTTCTTAAATAGTCTTCTTAACGTGGAACTGCTAGTTTCTATTTGTCACTTAGACATGGTCCAAGAGTGAGATTTTCTGGAAACCTGTTGCCCGGTCCCACTGATTTGCAGCACCTGCCACACCATGCTACATGGCCCGTTTACCCATCTGGCTCCTAACTATAATACAAGTATTGGAGGGATACTGTGGCTTTTATGTCCTCATTCCTGAAACTTTGTGCTCATGTAAGCATAGTAGAAAGTAAATAGTTTTGAATGAAAAAATGAATTAATAAGCCATCATTACAATTATTTTGACTCTGAATCAATGCCCTATTTTTGTATAGATGCTTCCATTTTAAACCATTGTTTTGGAATCACTCAGATGCTGCTTCAGTGTTTCAGAGACACAAGTGCCTAAGAGAACCAACATCTGTTTATGAACTGCACATGGCCTAAGACACCCAGCTGTGATTCTTCAGGAGTGATCGTATTTCTGCTTTTCATGCAGCATCCCATGCTCTGGACACATGTGCAAGATTCAAGAGTTACTTAACACTGGGTCCATGTCACACTGCTTGTGGGCCTGGAATACCACCTGTTACTATCTTCCGTGGTTGAGGAAATTATGTCTGGTGCATTGGACACCTTCTTGGACATCATCTGCTTTGGGCTCTGTCCATCTTCTCCACTCCTGGCTTCTCATTTTGCACCTGCTTCACCCTAAAGTTTGGATTTGCTTCTATTTTCAAGGTTCTTTCTAAACAGAACGATTTCATAGTAAATTTAGCCATAGTCATCCATAACCTAAGAAATGACAGCTTTAATGTTGGCTCTAATAGCAATGCTGATCGTGAATAATTTGATTTTATGCAATGGAACTTTCTGGCTTATTCTATCTTCTAAGGGAAATATTTATGATTAATAATTTAGTACATTTATTTATTTTTGGGCCAGGGAAGAAGAAAATCTAGAAATCATTCCATTAAAAATGCGTTACACTATTTTAGATGAGCTTACATTATCTTTGAATGTTTCTATAAGCAACATAAGATGTGTTTTATGCACATTTCATGGATAGGAAGATGTACAGTATCAGAGTAAATGCTGTGACATGTTTCATAATTTATGTGTCTAATTATTGATGATAATAATTACATGTAGATCTTTAAACCTTACTTTATAGCTCCCTTTTTGGAATTACACAAGCGTGTTTATTGATAACTGTTGTCTGGACATCGTTGGGGAATTCTTAGTACTCTTTAGCTGTGCATTTGCTTAGCAGTGCACCTATGAGTTGTTACATTATTTTCAAATGTGGTAATTTTAAATAATTTAGTATTTAAAACATTCTAATGAAATAGCAGCAGATGTAATCTTGAAATTTAGTAACTATTTCCAAAAAGCTACTGAAAAATGTAGAAAGGCAGGATTATATGGAGGAATTTACTAGTTTTTTTCATTTCTGGGACCCTTTCAAAAAGTTCTGGAAGGCTCCATTTGATTCCAACTATGCTCTTTCATTCATAATGCTCACCTCCTAATCACATGGAGACTTCGCAGAGCCAAAAATTCAAGTGCACTTTCAGGACCTAGCAGAATAAAAGTGAGGGGCCTCTTTGTGAGGGATTTCCTACTGCCTAGTGTAAAATGGTTTGGGGACTGCCTGGAACAGAGCTCCCTGATGAGAGGCACAGTCAAGGAAGGCACAGCACACTGGAGACAGGCCAGGCCCAAGATGAAATGGATGCCCTGGCTTCGTTATGAATATGACAGACTCTGGGGTGGGACTACTATTAGGAGATAATGCACACTGGTTTTCAAAGGAGCTCTGGGCATGCAAGATCACCCAACAGCTGTGAGAGTTTCTTTCCTCTTGACTCTAAACTCTAAATACACTTAAAACAAAGAAAGCACATTTTAATACTGTGAAAGCATTAAGCACCATTAACATAATTAAATTAAAAGTGAGTATGTTAAGAGTGCCTAATCACACAAATGTGCTACAGAAACTACTTGGAAAGTTACTCATAAGAATAGTTCTTTCCACTCAAACGACCAGAAAGTCATTTAAAGTGTGAGACAGTTAACAGTGGCAGTTTGCAGAGTGTTTCAGGCCCATGGGTTAGAAACAAGACCAAGACCAAGTAAGTACTGGTTCTTTCCAGTACTTCTTAATTCTGTCACTTTGGGCCTCTGTTTCCTTGTCATTAAAACAGGGATATAACTCCATAGTATTATGTTCAATGTCAGAAAAAAATGTGACAACTCTCATGCAGGGTACCCTCTTCCTTATAAGGGTTAATAACACCTAGCTATTTATTTCAGAATCCTTAGTAATCATATGGATGTATCTGATAAAACGAGAATTTCTGATAAGGTACGTCACCTTAGAAACATCACAATCTAGTGAAGTGCACACCCACTTTAAGTCAACGGATCTGTATAGAAAGGCCAGCTCCACTAAATTTTAGCCGTATGATCTTAGCATTTAGCTTTTCATAGCCTCAGTTTCCTACTATGTACATAAGAACAATATCCACCAACATCATGTGTACCAACTGTCTATGGTAGAACTTTACTAATTCCTTCTGCCTTCATTGAAAACCCATTGGGCTGAGGGTTTAGCTCAGTGATTAGAGTGCTTCCTTTGTAAGCACAAGGCCCTGAGTTCGATTCCCAGCACCAAAAAAAAACAAAAAAAAAAACAAAAGAAAACCCATAGCTATGATTTTTGTCCATCATTTTAGTTGGGCAGAATTAAAAAGACCAAATTTCTTTTTCCATGACTTCAACAATATGACCTCTTAATTGTATTTGTCCCAATATATGAGCAAAGACAAAGTTGAAAAAAAACAAAATTGAAAAGTTGAAAAGAAACTAAAATATGTAGGTGGCAGACTAATATGGAAAAATCAAATCTGACAATTAATTCGATAGTTCAACTCCTGGAGAGTGGTCAAATAACCAATATGACTTATAAAGTTAAAAGCTATATAGAAAACAATTACAAAGAAAAATAATTGCAGGTTTGAGCACAAAAAAGTTCTAAAAATCAGATCCTCAAACTGCATTGCAAAAATTCAAAAAAGGCATTCAAATTAAAGTGTTTTATTTATAACAAACATGAGTAATCAAGGGTTATCATCTTTGGTACAGTACGTACTCACCTGAGTTGACAAGCATACTGATAAAGAAAAGGGCAAAACCAAGGATAAACAAGGATAAAGCATTAACAGAAGAAGTACAACTACTGCACTCTGTAAAATGTACATAAGTTTCTTTCTTTCTTTGTACAAAGTATGCATACTCTTTTTTTTGATTTTCTTTTTTTTTTTTTTGTCTTTCTTTGTTGCGGTATTGGGACACAGCTAACTTTGTGCGTGGTAGGGCAAACAATTTACCACTGAGCTACACCTACAGCCCTGTACCATTTCTTAATTATGAAGTCACAGACATTATTCAAGTATCTTGAGCTAGATTCTTCATGTGAAAAATAGAGACAATCTTTACATGAGATAGTTTTTACAAAGATTAAATGGGATAATGGATTTGAATATAAATCTTTTCCAACAATTTTTCACCATGATGTCAAGCAAATATTTTCATCAGTTTTATTTTATTCTTTTGTGAAAGCATTGATGTCAGCTCAGGGCTGTTTCTGCAGAATAAGTCAGATGTCCTTTGACACTATAAAATATTATTTGTTAGTTCAAAGATAAAAGGATGACAGAAATGGCAAAATAATGGCTTTTTAGAAGTCTCTGTCACACCAGTCAACAAGCAAGAACTGCCTTTGTTTGTGAGCCATGTAACATTAGAGTTATTTTTCTTTAAGTTTTATAAACTTATACCATGTGATTATGCAATTTGTAGGCAAAGTCTTTTACGTTTCAAAAGCAGAAAGTTTTAGCTTTAAGGTTAATGACACTGAGATAGAATTTGTAAACATCATAGAAATACTACATGAAATCTTTCTTAGTGCTATACTCTACCATGTAACGGTAAAGACTCATAAAGAGAGAAAAAAGAAGTATACATTTGCAGCTGTTTTCATATTTCCAAGTCACTGAAATATTCTGTCTATAAATAGATACAGGTGAGAGAATCACATTTCTTTTCAAAATGCAAAATCATCTTCTCAGGGGTTCAATTAGTCACAGTAAAAGCAGTCAGAGCAGCTATCTTCCCAAGCTTGAACAGCCCATAAATTTTGTTTTTCAAAATATTTTCATGATCTATTATCTCATATAACGCAACCAAAAATCCCTGGGAGAACATCTGTCCCTTTCTAATTATTTTAGTAATTATGAGTCAGCTTGACTCACTGTACATACCAATGCTGCAGCCATGATTTGGGATAAGCTATTCAAGAAGATTTAGTACTTAAAACTTCATTATATGCAAAGTTTTTTTCATGTCAGAATGCTGTTTTCCACATGTAACAAAAGGCATTCTAGGAAAGGGCGTGGCTGTGGCTTATTGACTTGACTTCATGTAAATTTTAGATCTGTAAAGAGTAATCAAATCTACCCTTTTATGTTTTTAATAAAAGCTCTAGTAATCTAATGCAAGAGGCCTATGAGATCACACCCTAATTGTTACCTACTGCATAATGAAATTGTCGATTTGCCCGCTGGTTGAAAATTTCTTGTATGGGCAACCCACTTGGGTCCCCTCCTGTCTCTCAGGAACTCTCTTTCTCTCTCTCAATAAATTTCCTACTCTTAAAAAAAAAAAAAAGAAAGAAAGAAAATTTCTTGTAGTAATGTGTCATTTATCACTGTATTTCCAGTGAGCAGTAAAGTGCCTAATACAATATCAGAAAACCGCTTTCTTTAAGTGAATTAATTTATAAAAGGGTGATTGCATATATTTACTAAGAACATTAAATTTTCCACCCTCTAAACAACAAATATCCCTATTTCTTTGAGACAGATCACAGTTCTTTAAAAAAAAAAAAAAAGACCAGTCTATATTATGTATTTAAAAATAATTTCACACGCTCTTATCCACATCTGAATATCCTCCAAATCCCTGGAATCTTCTCTGAATTGACCTGGCTGGTTGTGTATTTAGCTCTACACAGCAGGGTTTGTGGCAGAGTAGAAAAGATCCCAGATTTAATATGGAAGTCCCAGATCAACTTGAGGTTGTATTCTAATTACTTATTTGATTTCTCTCATCCTGAACTTTTTTGTCTCTAAAATGAAGACAGCAAATATTAAATGAGATAATGCTTGCTAAGCACTTGGAACACAACAGAGTTTCAAGACATAGTAGTAAATATAGTGAGCTTAACTTGGGCAAAGTAAACTATGCTTTCCATTAAAATGAAGAAATTGCTGAAACATTTTAAAATCTGAAAACTGGGGAATTGAATCCTCTTCAAGAAGACATAAACACAGTTACACACATGATTAGATAATGTACTCTACTGTATATTTACAGTTGTACAAAATTGTTCCAACAAAGGGTTGGCACATGTTTCTGTTACAGCCCAGAGTGTAAATATTTCAGACTTTGAGGGACATACAGTCTCTGTTGTAACTTTCCAACTCTGCCATTGTACAACGAGAACAGCCCTATGCAATATGTAAGCAAATGAGCACATCTGTGTTGTAATATAATTTCATTTATGAGCACTGACATCCGAATTTCATAAAATTTTCTCGGCAATAAAGTATCTTTTTGATTCTTTTTAAATCATTTAGAAATGTAAAAATAAATCCTTAGCTCCTAGGCTATAAAAAAGCAGACAGCAGACTGAGTTTGTTCCCATGGCCAGAGTTTGTGAACCCCTAATAAAAAACGATCCATATATATAGTGAAATTTATGAGTGATGTAGAGAGCTTTCAAGAATAATGTGTACTACACAGTTTTTCTACCTCTGGACTGACATAATAACTCAACCACCTTTTGGGAGCTAAATTGATTTTTATTATGGTACCCTTTAATTGCCTCCATACTCAACACTCTTTAGATAATTATCCCATGTCCATTCTCTCGTTGGGCTCGTCCAGTGCTGTGATGTGAAAACCATCCTCAGGATGATGAACCCCAAGTTTATATCTTCAGCCTGAACTTTTCCCCTGAACCTTGGATTCACTTATCAAAAACTCTGTTCAACGACTCTACCTGGATGTGTAAAGTACATTTCAACCTGGGCATGTCCAAAACTATAAACAATTGTCCTCCTAGACCCGTTCCTCTCTTAAATTTCCTGTAGCGATTTATGGCAACGTCTCCCATTTTTTTCAGGTTAAAATGTCTGAGTCAACCCTAATCCTATACTTTCTCTTCCAACACACATCCACTCCCCTTGCTGCAATTGTAGGATGTATCTGAAATATGAGCAGGCCATATCTATTCTTCCATCATCTTCTCTCACTTGGATTAGTGCAGACGGTTCTCAACTAGTACTGCTCTTTCCCCACCGACCATCTTTAGTCTATTCTCAACACAAGATTCAGAGTGTTCTACTACATTCTAAGTTATCAGAGTGACACTGCTATGTCTAAAATCCTCTGATAACTTTCCATTTCATTCAGAGAAAATGAAAACAGTCTTCTTGTGTCCCACAAAGACCCATGTGAGTTGCTCTTGTTCCTGGTTTCCATCCTTTTCTTTCCCACTTGTCTGACTTCATTTATTTTACATGCCTCTTCTTGCTTCCTACCGTGCTTTGGCCATGGTCATCTCCTTTATACTCTTCAAGGATGACAATCACACCTGTGTCTGGATGGTCTACCTTTCGCTTGTGACATAGGTTTTTCCTCAAACATTTTTTATTAATGAGGCAATTTCTGATTACTGATCTATGCAAAACTATATTTAATGGTGTAACATCGCCACTCCCAGCACTTTTCTCCTTCATTTTTCTCCATCACATTGTTACCATCTGACATATATTGTACATTTTAACTATATAAATCATGCCCATTAATCTCTATGGGAGCACTTTTTTTTACTTGTCTTTTTCATTGTGGTTTTCCCTATTAGAAAAAAGTGGATCCTATCATAGTAGCAACTGAAAGTATATTTATTGAATAATTGAGCATCTTTTAGAGCTGGGGTTGTGGAGGACCTTTATTTTTCTTCTTTGCATATGCTTGTCAGTCTTACTAGACAGAAAAGCAAAAGGCAGAACAGACTTTAAATCGAGTCAATATTGTGGTCTAGCGCTGGGTATGTCACTTTATTTTATTTATTTATTTGTTTGTTTGTTTGTTTTAGACAGGCTCACACTATAAAATTCAGGCTGGTTCTGAACTCGCTACATAGTGTAGATGGACTCAGACAAGCAGTGATCCTCTTGTGTAAGCCTCACAAGTTCTGGGATTACAGCTGGGCACCACATGGCCAATGGATTTGTCACTTTATATCTGTGTGAACTTGGGTAAGTTAAAAAGTCTATCACCTGGATTTTATTATCTCTATGACCAAAAATAGGATGAAATAGTCCAATATTAGATTATTACAAAGAAAAGATAAGATTTAACTTTTTTCTAATCATTTTAGGCTGAGTAACAGACTAAGTTCATTCCCATATTTATTTCTGTCCCATGAGCATTGTAAGCTGAATTTAATAAGGGACTGGTTGATGGCATACTGAGCTTTCTATGTAAGAAGAAAATGAGGAAGAGTCTGGGGGTGAAACTGTTTTTACATCAACACCAATGTAGTACATTGGGTGAAAAAAGAATTAATAAAAAAGTGAATCAAAAAATATTTTATTAAATTGAGGTCACCAAGAAAACTTGGTGTGAAATGACATAAAGAGCCACAACATCTCCTAGCAGAATGCTTGTTTAGCATATACAAGCCTCTGTGTTCCAGTTCTAGCACCACAAAACAAAACAAAATAATTTTTATGTACTATAGTTGAATATATATGCATTATATAAATGCATATGGACGAAAAAGGATGAGGATTATGGGAGATACCAGTAGATGATGAGGGATGATGAAACCTTACATTCGTTTATTTCTAGTCAAACATGTCCCTGTATGAACATCTTAATATTCTAATCAAGTTAGAAGCAGGAACAGTGGAAATCTGCTAAGAGACAAGCAATAAGACAATGTGATTAAGGCGATAATATGTCTGGCTGGCTTAGAAAACATCAACAGACACTTGTATTTCAAAGCCATGTACAACATTCCAGTTCTTTCAACATCTACCATTTTAAGGACAGAAATAGGATGGAGGCTTTAAAATCAATTTATATAATATCAACCTAACATACTAACGAAATAATTCTGAAGCAAATATTAAGTATGCATTTTGAAGGCCTATATTGCAACTGAATTTTTTTTTTCATCTTCTAATAAACATCTAGTAGTTTTACATAAAAACCCTTTCAGCCGCTGAGAAATTAGTAATAAGTTTAAGAAACCCTGGTGTACAACACAGAGAGAAGACTCACACACCAAAACTGATTACCAAACTAGAGTTGTTACTATTGAAGAAGGTTCAAATGATTTCTTGGAAATCACAATTTATATCAGTAATTAGAAAAACTTCATGACTTAATATCCATTGTCACTAAAGTGAATATCCCTGTCTGAGGGTGAACTGAATGTAACTCAATGTTAAAACTCTCTTTAAATCCACAAGACAAATATTAACATCTATATTCATTTATTTCCAGTCAAATATCCCTGTAGGAGTATCTGTATTAATAGGAAAAGCAGTAATTTAATTCTAAATAAAGAACATATATCAAACATCACATTTGGCCAATACTGATAGTGACAAATTAACAAAAGGTGGTAAGTACAAAAATACATTACATCATTTTAACTCTGCTATAAAATACACTCATTATTTTATTGAGTGACTTTAAAAGTTTTTCGATAATCCAAAGTTCCTTCAAATTTTCATCAACCAATGATACAACAATATTAGCCCTGTTAAAATGGAAAGCAAGCCTGAAATTCTGGAGAAGCTACTACATGCAGAAGACAGATCACTATAGATGTACCAACTCCATGCTGATTGGCCAATCCCAAGCCTCATTAGCCTGCCTTGTTCATTCTTTCCCCAAACAACATAATACAGGCTCTTGTGCACATTTCCCCAATCTGTTTGCCTCCCAACTTACCCTGTTGCTTCACCATGTGACCTTCATGGTGTCATCCTTCTGGTTTCTAGGGATCTTTGAGCCCAACAAATGTCTTCCTTCATGACAGTCATTTTCATACTTGTCTTACCATGCCTGACTAAAACAAACCCTAGGTAGTCTTTAAACATAACTTCTCTGGAAAATATCTTTCAACTCTAGCAACAAACATCCCCATATTCGGAAAAAAATAATGATCTCATGTGAAAGCAGGGAGACTTTTCACCTATACAGTTGGCAAAAATTTTTAAACTAGTTATTCTGACTGTAACTTTTCTACACAATATTTTAGTAGCAATTACAGGATTCTTCAGTAATATGCCAATATAGCAATTCACCTAGCTTGTGATTAAAAACGAAAAGCTACCAAGCCAAAATGCCTATTAGAAAAATATGATGTTGAAACACACACACACACACACACACACACACACACACACACACACACAACATGGTGTTATGGCTTGTGTTTGGATGTCCCCCTAAAGTTTCACGCACTCGTAGTTGGGGCTTTTAAGAAGTGGCTGGATCACAAGCGCGAGATACTGGACTATGGGTCTGTGGTAACTGGATTAGTCCCTTGATTGCACTGACATAGTTCTGGGTGTGGCTGAATGGATTTACTGAAAATGGTGCCCCCATCCTAGGTGTGAGAGGCACCAATCAGTGGGCTTGTAGCCTAGGTGGAATAAAAAGGGAGAGAGGGAAGAAAGTTCACTTTTTACTGCCTGCTCTCCCATGGACCATTTCTCTTTCTCCAGGTTGCCCTGCCTTGGAGCCAGCCAGCTATGGAATGAAACTTCTGTGATCTAAAATAAATCTTTCCTCCTTTAACTTGTAGGTGGGAGGTATTTTGTCCCAGTAATGTCTCGAGTTAAAGGAGGAAAAGTTTATTTTAGCTCAGTGTGTAGAAGTTTTACTCCACAGTCTGCTGGCTCCAACACAGGGTGACACAGCAGAGGGGAACAGAATAGGGGAAACAGTTCTTGCAATGCAGACAGGAGGCAGCAGCCTTGATTCTGCTTTCTATTCCATTCAGGCTATGAGTCTACTGGTTGGCGCCACTCACACTCAGGATGGGATTTCAGTCTTCAGTAAATCCACTCAACCACATCCAAAACTACACTAAACCGATCAGTGAAGCAATTCAGTTATTATGTATCCTTACCCCAGTTTCACCCACCCATGATCTGCCACCTACCCAAAGCCCCACCTGTTATGGCACGCACCCCCCACCCCGATATAAGACATAATACACGAGTATGTATAATACCATATTCAAAGAAAAACATAAAAATTACAATTCCATATTTATTACAAAATGTGTACCTGAATACTCATAAAAGGTTGGATTTTTTTTTTTGAGTTCTTTATATATTCTAGATGTTAGACCTTTGTCTGAGGGACGGCTGGCAAAATTTTTTCCCACTCTGTGAGTTTTCACCCCATTCTATTGGTGATTTCTTTTGCAGAGCAAAAGCCTTTTTATAGGATGTGGTCCCAAGTACTGATTCTCTGTATTGTTTCCCATGCAGTCTGAGTTCTGTTCATAAGTTTTTTTCTTACACCTATGTCTTCGAAAGTTCTTCCTATTGTATTCTCCAGTAGATTTTAGTGTTTCTATTTTAATGTTTAGATCTTTGATCCATTTTGATTTTAGTTTAGAACATGGTGAGAGACATGTATTTAGTTTTAGTTTTTGGCATGTGGCAAGCCAATTTTTGCAGCACCATTTGTTAAAGAAGGTGTCTTTCTTCCAGTGAGGGTGTTTGGCTCCTTTGTCGAAGATGAGGTACTTGAATGTGTTTGGAGTTGTTTCTGCATCTTCTAACCTGTTCCATTGGCACTCAGGTCTGTCTTCATGCCAGTACCATGCTGTTTTTACCACAGTAGCTTTGTAGTATAATTTTAAGTCAGGGACTGTGATGCCCCCTGCCTTATTCCCGTTGCCCAGGATTGTTTTTGCTCTTCTGGTTCCCGGTGAATTTCATGATTGTTTTCTCTAATTCTGTGAAGTATGTTATTGGAATTTTGATTGAAATAGCATTAAATCTGTATAGTAATTTAAGAAGTATGGCCATTTTCACTATGTTAGTTCTTCCTACCCAAGAACATGGGATATCTTTCCATTGCCTGCAATCCCTTTCAATTTCCTTTTTTAGAGTACTGTAGTTTTCAATGAAAAGATCTTTTAATTGTTTTCTTAGATAGATTCCTAAATATTTCATTTTTTCTTTTTTTTAATGTGATTGTGAAAGGAATATCTTCTGTTATTTCTTTCTCAGTGAGTTTATTATTGATATATAGGAGTGTTATTGACTTTTGGGTGTTGACCTTGTATCCAGCTATGCAACTGAAGTTAGTTATTAAATCCAGAAGCTTTTTGGTGGAATTTTTTGGGATCTTCTATGTAGAGTATCATGTCATGTGCAAATAAAGATAGTTTAACATCTTCCTTTCCTATCTTTATTCCCTTTATTTCTTTCTCTTGCCTGATTGCTCTGGCTAATGTTTCTAGAAATACGTTGAATAAAAGTGGTAATAGTGGACAACCTGTCTTGTTCCAGATTTTAGAGTGAAAGCTTCCAGTTTCTGACCATTTAGTGTGATGTTGGCCGTTGGTTTGTCATAGATGGTTTTCATCAGATTTAGAAATAGACCGTCTATTCCTAATTTCTGTCAATTTTTTTTTTGTCATGAATGCGTGATGGATTTTGTCAAATACCTTTTCTGCATCTATTGAGATGATCATGTGTTTTTGTCTTTGACTTTGTTGATATGGTGTATTACATGTATTGATTTGCATATGTTGAACCATCCCCGCATCCCGGGGATGAATCCTACTTTGTCATATTGTATTATCTTCTTGATAATGCGTTGCATTCTGTTTGCCAGTATCTTATTGAGAATTTTTGCATCTATGTTCATTAGGGAAACTGGCCTGTAGTTCTCTTTTTTGGTTGGATCCTTTTCTGGTTTTAGTATCAGGGTAATGCTTGCTTCCAGGAATGATTTGGAAGTACTGCTTCCTTTTCAATTTCATTAAATAATTTGAGGAATAGTGGTATTAGACCATCTCTGAATTTCTTGTAGAATTCAGCAGTGAAATCGTCAGGACCTGAGCTTTTCTTTGTTGGTAGGTTTTTAA
>PVJO010024188.1:0-24806 GCA_004026905.1 Hystrix cristata
GAGAAATGTTTATTCATTTCAGATGCCCATTTTTGGATAGGGTCTTTAAATTTGGGAAGTTTGATCTTTTTGAGTTCTTTATATATTCTGGATGTTAGACCTTTATCTGAGGGACAGCTGGCAAAAATTTTCTCCCAGTTTGTGATTTTTCGCCCTACTCTATTAGTAATTTCTTTTGCCGTGCAAAAGCCTCTTAATAGGATGTGCAATTGCTTCTTTAATGAATTTTATCTGGCAAACTATTCAGCTGGAAACAAGTATAGAGTAATGATAAATATGTAGAATATTTCCTGGTTTTAAATTTTCAGGGTTTGGCATGTGCTTTTTATTAAGTAGAAAGATAAATGTGAACTTTCTGTGTTCCTTTAAGAAAAATACATTTTTCTCCAGTTGGTAACATTTGGATTGAAGTTTTGAAAAAAAATGCTTTTTATATCAATATGGACAGTTAACTCTCATATCTATAACTGATTTTCTGCTTCTATATCAAGTATCACCACTTCTCTTTCACTGGTAACAGGGGTGCTTCTTGAGGTTAATAGTATGAGACAGTTCATAAACTCAAGTGCAAAGGAGAAAACCTCTTTTTGTTTTGGTATTATTTTCCACAAAATTTAATTTCATAGTTGAAAATAAACATGACAAGTTGATGCTGTTGCCATCTCTTGTATGTGTTTAGAAAAAAAAGTTTTAAAATGGTGTAATTATAAGCATACTATTTTCAACTATGCATTTAGAATACTAAAATCTACTATACATGTCAGACTAAATTAATCGGACTAACACAAAATAGTCTGAATTAGTAGATATTATGAGGAAAGAGCAAATTATTATTCTTACATAGAGTATAGTATGTATAAATCCTACAAACTACAGATTAATTATATGTTAATAATTGAGATTACATTATTTATTAAATTTATTTAGCCACTAAGAGGTATATCTATATTATAGTGTCCTGATATTTGATTTTTATAACAAGCCTTAAAATTTTATCACCTTTTCAAGCAAATTTTAAAACATGTTATTATTAGCAGGGTGTGGTGGTGCACACCTGTAATTTCAGCACTCAGGAGTTTGAAGCAGGAGGATCACCGTAAGTTTGAGGCCACCTTGGACTACATCATGAGTTCAAGGCCAGCATATACTACACAGCAAGATCCTGTCAAAAAATAAAAAAAAAATAAAAATGTTATTATTTTCACAGAGATGTGGCTCAGTGCCAAAGTGTTTACCTATAATATGCAAAACTGTGGGTTTGATGAATAATAAAACAGACAAACACTATTATTTGTTTTAATTTGATATACGAGAATTGTACAAATTTATGGGATACAGGATGTTGTTTCAATATATGAGTGCAATGTATAATGATGAAATCAAAGTTATTGGATTATCTGTCATTTGGACACATCTTTTCTGTTGTGAAACATTTGGAATCATTTCTTCTAATTATGGAGGAATATACAATACATTAACTATAATCACCCTACTGTACTGTGCAGTAGAATACCAGTACTCATTTCACCTCACTGTACCATGAAATTATTCACTTCTCATAGAACCCTCCCCAGCATGTGGTAAATGCTATGCTCCTATTTCTATGAGATCAACTTTGTTAGATTCCACATATGAGTGAGATCATGCAGCATTTCCATTTCTGTGCCTGACTTATTCATTTGTCATAATGTCTTGTAGGTTTACCCACGTTGTCACATATGATAAGGTTTCATATTTTTTAAATGGGTGAATAGTATCACATTGTGTATATATACCATATTTCTTCATCCATTCACTTCTTGATGGATACTTAGGTTGATTCTGTATCTTAGTTATTGGGAATAGCACTGCAATAAATACAGAAATGCTTATAACAATTTCCATTTTGGTTTTAATTCATACATGTACATACAAATTTTTTCAATAATAGCTGTACTAATTTGCATTTCCAGCAACAATATGTAGGATTCCCTTTCCTCCACATCTCCTACAACACTTCACAGCTGTAAACTTTTTGATACCAGCCATGCTGCTTGTAGTGAACTGATACTTAGTTTTTACTTGTGATTCCCTGGTGAATAGTGACGTTGAGCATTTTTAATCAAACTGTAAGTCATTGCATATTTTCTTTTAAGAAGTGTTTATTCAGATATGTAGTCCATTATTTGAGCAAGATATTTATTTTTCTGTTCAGTTATTTGGTTTCTTTTATCTGGATACTAACCCTTTATCAGACATACGGTTTAGATTTTATCCCATTCTGTTGGCTGTGTCTTCATTTTTATTGTTTCCTTTGCTTTGTAGAAGTTTGTTTTAGATTTGACTACTTTTTCATTAGTTGTGTTTTAGCCATCTTTCTAAAGAAACTAGTGTGCAGTATAATGTGAGGAAACATTTCCCCTATGTTTTAGTCAAATAGTTTCACAGTCTAGGTCTCCACTTAAACCTCTAGTCCAGTTTAAGTAGTTATGGATAGTGAGAAACAGGGATCCAGTTTCCTTCTTTTTCATGTAGATACCCAAGTTTCGTAGCACCACTTAGGAAACAGATTGTATTTTCTCCAATGTGTTTCACCTTTGTGAAAAATGTGTTCCTGTGGATTTAATGGCCAGGTGCCCCATTCTGACCCATTGATCTAAGTGTCTGTTTTTATGCCAATATCATGTTTTTAAGATTACTATAGTTTTATATTGCATTTCAAATCATATTCCTCTGGTTTGTTCCTTTCACTCAGTATCACTTTGGTATTCTATGCCTTTTGGGACTCGATATGGAAATTTTTTTTCCTAGTTTCATGAATTTGGTAGTTGTAGACACTTCTTGTAAGAGTGGGGAAAAGACAGAACATTAGAATATAAGCTTAGTCCTCCATAGTTAATAATGGCACTGATTTTCAATTCAAATTAATTAGATTGATACCAGAGGATATGGATTTTTCTTTTAAAATTTTGAGTAGGAAAATGGCTATGAACAAATTTTATTCTAGATTAAATTTTCACGTAGCAATGGTAATATGAACTAATGTGGTAGAGGGAAGGAAAAATAATAAGATATTGCAATGGTCAGGTCAAGAGCAGAGATAAGAGATAAATGAAATTATATTGGAGGTGGATAAGAAAGCAAAAAGAGGGCTCAGATGTTCTAGGAAGGTCATTTTTACAAATTACTCATTCACGATATCGACCCAAAATAAATTACAGAAGAGAAATATAAATGTGGTTCTCAGTGACTGATGAGACCGACAATATGCAGTAACAGTAACTAAGATAATAAGCAATCAACTAGGCAACTTTTGAGGAAATCAATAGGTAGATCGGAAGCTGTTTTTGAAAATTTTGTGGCATGGACACATATAGGAAGCACAGAGAATGTTTTCTATCCAGTGAAATACTACCAGAAGCAGCAGTGAGAAGACTGGTAGAAGAAGAGTTTTTAAAATCTGATCTTAGAGTTTCCTCCTACCTGTGTTCATTCTGAAAACTTCATTTAGGCAGTCTGCTAGAGGGATGGTTTATCTAATTTGTTTTTCATCTCCCAGGAATCATTCATCCTTCTTATTTGTAACCAGTTGGATTAAAAACTATTTTTATCTATTTTTCTGGATTTTTAATAGTTTGTGAAAACTAGCTGTATTTGGCTTCTGTTAATTAGTCTTGCATGGAAAAACAATCATGTTTGACTTTGATGTTTTATATCCTGTCAAGGATAGATTATTATCAAAGGGGATGACAAAAATACTTTCATCTTTAAGGGTCATGTCATCTGTCAAATTTGCCATGAATTAAGTGGTCAAATATACAAGGACCTCTTCTTGGCTCTATCTCATACAAAGATTGAAATTTCTAATCTTATGTTAATGGTATGTTGATAATATTTACAGGTTTTGCTATATACATGCCAATAGAAGTATTTCTACATCATAAGAAAGGAGGGACTTTAGAAAATTATACTGAGACAATTGAGTAATGTTTTAGAATAAAAGTAAAATGTCATACCACATATATATTTATATGTACACACATGTACATATATGTGTACATGCATGTTTTAAATATGTTAACAATCTAAGATAGAGGTATGAAATTTAGGACCTTCATCGTTATTCAGAGAAAGAGTAAGTAACCAATATAAATGTGTTAGTGAAACTGCTTGTGTAATGTATTTCAGAGCTATTTCATTATCCATCTATAGACTTTCTAGACTGCTAATTGTGAGTTATAATGAATAATATTAGAATTCATTGTATAATAATTTCAGTAAGAAAATTAATAAAATTGAGTGACATAATTGATTTGAGTAGCTAATTATGCTCTAATCTTCATAATTCCAAATCTAGGTTACTCAGTTTTAAATACAGAATAATATGTAATCAAATAGTTGCGACTAATTAAAATGTGAGGCTAAACTAATTCCTTTATATTTTTATGCTTCTTCACCATTTTTACTGATGAAGTAATGATTAGAAATTTGAAGTGGCTAAATTTCAGTGTATCCAGTGTTCAAATAATGACACACCATTTATAAAAACCGTATGAAAATTTGTAATATTTATGAAATGTTGGAAATGCCAAGTGTTAATAAAACCATAAAAATAGCATGCATAGTGTGTCATATATTATATATACATATATTTCATTTGTGGAGAATATTGTTCAGGCATGAAAACTCAAAATACGTAATTAAAATATTAAAGGTCAAAGAAAATGAAATAAGTATTTTCTTCTATCTACAAAGGAGAATTTAGGGAGCTACAATGAGTATTAATATGACATTCTTTTAAAAAAAATGTACAAATTTTTTATTTTCTCAGGATGAATTTAAAGATTCAGGTTATTCATATTATGTATTTCTTATAAAAAAAAATTTTCTCTGTTTCCTTGAATACTACTCCAGTTCATTTTTTGCTGTCAGGCCAAAAAACATAGACTGAGTAATTTAAAATGAATTAATTTACTTTCTCAGGGTCCTGGAGACTGAGGAGTCATAATTCTTGGGGTAGAAATCTGGGGAAGCTTTCTTGGGATGTCAGCACACATCATAAAGATGAAGGGCAAAGATGGATGAGGAGGTCAAATTCTCTTCTCTATTACAACATTTAACCCCACTCAGGAAGGTGCAGCCCTGAGCGCCCTACTCCTCTCGCAGACCCCGTCCCTCCCACCATCACAATAGCGCTTACTTCTCAACATAAGATCTGGAACTGCCGTCATCCAAACCATAGCTATTCTCTCTTTTTACCCTAATGGAAAAAAGTATTATTTTATTGTGGATTTAAACTTACATTGTGTTCTATCGATTTCTTGAAATTAACAAAAATATTATGAAGATTTTTCTGGGGTAGTTAACTGTAGTAACTAATAGCTTCATTTTAACTGGCTTAATAAATACATTTAAGTAGCCAAGTAATTATGAGGTGATCAACATTCTCAGAGAATAAGTGTGATCATCTTGGACCCTCAATAGGATGATTTTACTGGTCTATTCCAAGTAGGATAATAAGAAAGAGTGTAAATAGATGTTAGGACTATAAACAAAGTAGAAGACACAATCTTTTACATATCATGGATATTTTCGTTTGATTTCCTATTGCACATATATTTGATATTAGATTTTATATTGTAAGTATTTTCTATGAAACTAAATCACACAACATTTTCATGTAATTCCAAAATTTCATCCAGTAGATTTTATGTGGATACAAATAAACTTGGAATTCATTTGTAAAATGTTTTCTCCAATACTGTGGGCTGTTCATATTAATTTCTTGATATCATAAACTAATTATTGTATTTTGCTTTTTATGGATAGCATATTTTAGAGAATGAGAGCCTTAATTTATTATGCCATGCATTTCAAGTTAGTATTTTTTTTTTATTTAATTTGATTTGAGTATTTTTGCTTTAAAAGCAAATTTAGCAAATAAAAAACAAAACAAAACAAAGAAAATGAAACCGTATAGAAAATAAATGTAACTTATCATAAGTCCAGATCAACTCCATCTCCACTTTCATTTAAAAGATTCTTATTATTGCTTCACTTTCTTCAAAACAATGTGAAAGAAGAGAGTCACTTTATCTGTTGAAAGATGCATTATAAAGGAGTTAAAACATCAGCACATATTAATTTTATGTCATTCTCCCAAACCTTTGATTGCTTTGCCTAATTCCCAAATCACTCCTATTCCATCACTTTTATGTACACAATTTAATACAATTAGTAGGCACGAAGTTGAATTCAATCTCATTATAAGCACAGTAGTGAGTGAAAACATATCCATTTGGTAAAGATCTGTTTGTTTTACAACTAGCAGCGAAATCTCTATGGTCTCTCTGTGGTACGCCTCCTCCTTGCAGTCTGGAAAGTCACTTCCCTAAAGAAGCATTTTATACTAACTAGGGAATTTTTTTAATTACTTGCTGAAATTAAATGCTTTTGTTGGCATGGATCTGATTTACTATCCATTTTCCTATGAGATAAAAATAAAAGGCATAAAACTGACTGTAGTTTAAACTACTCATTGCATATGTGAATTTCTATTATTCTAACTTTTCATTAATAGTTTTATTTCTTTAAAGCAATAAATCTTTATTTTGAAGTATTTTCTAGTTTTAAATGTGACTGTTTCACTTTTGACTGCGGAGATAACATGAATCATTAGTACAAGTATAGGATATAGAAATAGTTTTTTTACATGAAGGACCTAATATCTTTGGGAACATGCATGTTTATGATTTGTTATCATTAATCATATCTTATTAATTGAGACATTAGAAGGAATTCCTTGTTTACTTTTGTTTTATTCCTTTCCATACCAGATGAATGCCAAAGATGAAAGTCAGTATGAAAAATAAAAGGTAAAACACAGATTTTCATTTTAGTGTTCATACACCAAATTCAGTTTCTTGGTTTATCTGCTTTTTCTTCATTTTCAATTATTGTCATTTGATGCTGTAATTTAACGAATAGGTTCTTTTGTCTTCAAAATTTGATAAACTTTTCCAGATGTTTTAAAAATATTCTTTCCTATATGAGGCTTTATAGTCAATGAAGTCCTTTTTCTACACTCTATATTTGCTTCCAAGTTTTTGTGATAAAAGTGCACTCCATCTTGCCCAGTGGTACTTACTTGCCATAAAATTATTTTATGTTCTTATTTTTTCCCCTAGCTGACCTGAAAGATTCAAAAGAAAGACAGGCCTCTTATGCAGACTTACGACTACCTCCCAAATATCTTTTTAATTAGACTTAATTGGTTAGTCTTTCACAAGTGAAAAGAAACAGTAAGTGATATTGTAGGAAATGTTCATTATAGAGGAATGATTCAATGTATTTTTAAACATTTAGATACTTTGTCCAGAGTAGACTTCTTTTTCTTAAATATTGACAATACAAAAGCATGCAGACAGACGTATCGTTTGTTTTCTAAAATTACTGAGTCCGATACACCTCTCATAAATTTGTTAAACATTAAAATAAGTAACCATTATATGTGAGCTCGCTGTCCCCAGTGAGTGTATGATAAATCCCAGCATCATATATTGATCTTATCATATTAATAAGATGTGCTAGATGTACAAACAAAATTAATGATTGTCATATTTGAACTATTCTGAAAAGAGAATGATTTTTGTTACTGCAGCCTTTGAAAAAATCCACAGAGAATAGTTTTGTGACTTGGCATGCTTTGCATTCCAAAGGCAGAATGGACGCTATACTATGATCTGTATCATGGAAACTGTTTGAAACCATGTATGTTTCGGGATATAAGATTTGAAATACTGTTAAAAGATTTCTACAAATGTTGTCACTTTATATTTTTTTAATCTCAAATTCTGAATATTTCTGTGTTTGTTTGTTTGTTTATTAGAGAAATATCATTGCTAAACCAGGAGAAAACATACTTATTTCTGTGTATTTTCCTATTAACAACATTAGCCCGCAATTTGAATGGCATGGTCCTGGGGCAAAAGGCATCTAGCTGGCTTTTCTGTCTCTAGGTTGCCTTCTTAAAATATTTTTCTTTAACAGACACAGTTTTTACATTATTAACTGACAGTTCTCCCACCTCAAAAATAAGTTACAGTAAAGCACCCTCCTCTCCTTGTCACCATATATTATACTGAATCATTCCCAGTGGAACTTGAAGTTTGACAGTGTTGATCTCCATCAGGACCTTCAAATTTTTTATCCTTCCCCCATTTGATTAATCCATTGTCTCTTTTTCCATTTATTTCTCTCTGCTCATGGCTTAGATTACATGATCCACTTCACTAATGCTTTGCATTATTACCAAATCACTAGAATCACCCTCTGCTAGGAACTCCTCTGGATATTTCTCCATGCTGTTTGTATCTGGCTCTCTTCAATTTTTAGCTGTGTCTGGAGCAAAACTTAATCCACTGACTGCAAATTACTAGTTCTAAATTCTCCACCAGAGATCAAGTTATTATTCAGTTTTGTCTTCTGTTTTTCTGCATGTTCCCTGCAAATTTATTTTGCTCTTTCTCTAATTGCTGCTTCTCATTTCCTTCTCTCTTTTTAACCTCCAAATCTCTCTCACAGCCTCCTCACTTCCAGTGAAAATTACATGACTGTTAAGAATGTTGTTATTTATTCTTCTCTTGAGGAAATTTACCAGATGTGCTTCTATATACACACATACTACATTCTTCACCTCCTCCTGTCAAAATGAAGGAACTTCTTTTTTAAAGACCATAGCAATTACTTTTGCATTAAATGCCATCTTTTTTTTTTCCTCCTGCTTAAAACTTTTTCTTGTGCTCCTATCTCATATTTTCCTGCCTTTTCTCTCTGTTCTATGCTGGTGCATTATTTCCATCAATATATAAATGTATTTTAAAAATAACAAAACACTGGAGTGGCTCCCATGTTGCTCCTCCAAGTGACTCATTTCTCTGCTGTAGTTTGCAGGAATGAACCTTGTTAAAATTGTCTGTGTTCACTGACTTCTATTATCTAACTAGCCTGTAATCATAAATTTTTAATAACTAGAATAGGCTTCTGCCTTAAAACCTCTATCAAAATTCCTCTTTTTGAAAAGTCAACAGACTCTCAACTTCCAAATCCAATGGAAAAATTTTATTTGTCACCTTAACTGATTTTTCGATTCATTTTAAAGTACTTGAGTTCCCTAATTCTTGAACAATTTTCTTGTCTAGACTCCAGGAATATCATGCACAAACCTGGCTTCCTTCTTACCTCACATTAGTATCTTTTCAATCTTCTTTACTGGCCCATTCTCCTCTTTCTGAAATTAAATCTTTTCATCTCTAATTCATAATATCAGTCATTTGCTCTTTTTGTACTTAAAATTTATGCACTGATATTTGTTTTATATCTCCTGATCTTAACTTTTTTAGATGTGCTACATTTGTATCTCTTGTTTATACTTGACATCACAGATCGCAACACACATTCTATGTTGAAATCAGAACCTTCATTTACCTTATTTTCATTCAAAATGTTCTATGAGTCTTAAGGGTCTTAATGAAGAGAATCTTCATGTACTTATCATGGACGTAAAAAGCCATTGGGAGACATGTCTCTTTGTTGTTTACTATATAATTGATAAGTCAAAAATGTCAGGAAACAGTAGATCAAAAGATCAGTGAGGAATTTCAAATGTACCCTGTATTTAAGCCTTATTTAATATTTCTATCACCTCTAGTCTAGGTAAAATCAGCAGCGTTCTTAATTGGTTAACTGCCTATCTGGATTGACTGAATCTACCTTTTCTTCTTTTAGAGTTAGTTCCTGATGTAGTGATGTTTAAATTAATATAATAGACTCCTCCTGCTCAAAATAATACTTCCTTCAAAATTCCAGGTTCTTACTTCAGGTATTAAGGTGTCTTGCCCTGTTCACTTCTCAAACTAATATTTGTCCTTATAAGACTGTGAATTAATCGATTTTTTTCTCCTTTAACATTGTTAATATACGTTCCAATTTAGTGTTCTATTCAGTTCAGTATGTCATAAGGGAACCCCATAGACTGGGTGTCTTAAACAGCAGACATTTACTTATCACAGGTCTGGAGGCTGCGAAGTCCACGAGAAGAGTGCCAGCAAGGTCAGGTTCTGGTGCTTGCTGCCTGCCTCCTTTCATCTTCCATTTACCCTCACCTAGCCTCCTCTTATAAAGACATTAATCCCACGATGAGGACCATCGGCTGATGGCCATATCTAAACCTAATCACATCCCAAAGAGCCACCACTGTCACATGGTATTAGATTGATGGCTTCAGCATATGATGGGGCAGGGGGTGTGGGGGGCAAACATTTACTACTTAGCAAAGACCAATCATGTGCCCAGAATATTCTTAAAATGAATGGTGGTGCTTCTTGCTTTGCTCATTCATGGCTGTGCTCAAACATGCTCTTCTTTGTAAAGTCATTATTGTGTACCTTAACTAAAAAGAAACTCTAACCAACCCCAACGTTTTATAATTCTGTATGTCTTTATCTTTTGTATTACATTGCTGTGCTAGCTGCTGTAACATATAGTGTACCTACCAGTATTAAAAACTTAATACAGTAAAAGTTTATTTCTCATTCATATAAAATACAATTAGCACTGGGCCCCACAAAAGGCAAGGCAATTTTATTTTTCAGGAGGTATTTCTTGGGTCTATCAGATGGAAATATAGCTGCATCTTTCCTTCCTTCCTTCTTTCCTTTCTTTCTTTCTTCTCTCTCTCTCTCTTCTCTCTTTCTTTCTTTCTTTCTAACTTTGAGCAATCTCATTCTTAAGTTTAGTCATAAAATAGTACTAAAATATATATTTCACAGGGTAGCTTGTATTAATACCAAGATGTATGCAAAAGTGCCACATACGGTGCCTAGGTTAAACATGGCAGAGCAAGAAGTGAAAAAGCACAGATATCTAATTAAGGTTCATATCTAATATGATTCTTGATATTTCATAAATGATAAATCAGCCACATTAAGACAATAGAGATGATTTAACATTATTCTTATGAAGTCATTTCTCAGTTTGAATTGTATTTTTAAAATTTTCTTCTTTCATATATTAACTCATCTATATCTTATTGTCTTATTTTCAAAACCATGTACAGCATGAATGACTGCTAATTATCAAGTCTCGTGGTGTGATAGAGTACACGTTGCATTAATGCTTTATTTAATGGACTTTCCAAATGGATGCCTGAAATATATCCTATGCTCTCAGTTTTACTCCAACAGACTATTCTCAATATATGAGCTGGCAGCTATTTACTGGACTCTAAATTTGCATTCTGGTTTATCTTGTTTTGCTTTTGCTACTGTAGGAAATTGTTTTATTCCTCCTTAGCAATGGTACTGAGTATTCGTATAAGAATGAAAGATATTTTCCCTCTTTGTGGAGTTTTGCATTTCCAATGTTTTTATTTCTCTTATTTCTGAGAAATAGTAACAGGTAACTTATGGTTTCCAAACCACAAACACTTCCTGTTGGATCGATGAGTGCTTGTGCAAAGAAAAATAATGTTTGTTTGTTTTCTGGACAGAGAAGGGGAGAAAAATCTACTAGTTCCACTGAGATATATTTCTTCTTAGGCAAGATGTGAATGGCAAAATGAACACCACTAATGTGGTGTGGTCACCATGAACAAAGACTTTGGGGCATAAATCAAAGAAAATGTAAGTTTAAACTATTCATATACAAAATTTGATTTTCATTGGGAAGTTGTGATACTTTGCCTTAAAGAGAAGAGCTGGTGAGACTTAACAGCCATGGCATTGGGATGATGCAATAAAGGTGTGCAGAATTCCTGTGAAAGCAAGGGAAAAAAAAACACAACCTATACGTGGTTGGAGATATCAGGCATTGTTATCGCCTGACAGGTGGATGTCTGTTGAGCCTCCTCTGCTCTCAGTCACCCAAGATAATTCTGTGGAGACTTCTGTCATTTTGGCGAGTGGAAGTAGTATGGATTTTACATCATTTATTTGCAATATCACGAGATCAGTCATTATTTTCTTTTTGATCAGTCATTATTTTTAACTGCAATTGTTGAGAACTAGTCAGGACTCTTAAACATGGTTAAGAAAGCTCATGTTTAAAGTACTTGTATGTAAGAAGTTACACAACCAGGAATCTGAATCCCGTCCTGTTTGAATCAAACCCCATGTCCATTATTTCTCAATAACGTGAAATTTTCCCTTTCTTGGCCTTTTTTCGTTTTTATTGTTTTTTAAATTATTTTATTTGCTTTTGAATATGTTTGGAAGAGTTTCTGGGATGTTTTTAATCATGATAGGTACCCTGCTTACTTTTTTGTAACAGGAAAACAAATATGCATTTATTTAATTATATCAGGAGACAATTCCAGCTATATCATTTACTGGCTCTTTGTTTTTAGATAGTTAATTGTTTGTTTTCTTATATGGAGAATGAGGGGAAAATGAATAGCCTCATGGGCTTGTTGAAAAGAATAAATCAGTGACTGGGGAATACAGGAAGTGTAAGTTATCATAATTGCTGTTATATAAATTTACATTGGAGCACGGTAATGTGAGTTGGAATAGTTGTGAGAAGGAAAAAGTAAAAAGAGAAAAATTGCAGTTTTCCATAAGGGAACTTAGTGAAAGCAGGTTTTAAACTGGAAGTTCCGAGCCAGCATCAGTTGCAGGCCTGTTTCATCCAGCCAACAAAATCTTAAAAATAACATGACTAAGAAGATAGCTAGCTGGGCATAATGTATTAGGCTTTTTGGTTCCATCACCACCACTTACCTGCACCTGGCTTCATTCACACTTTTAAGCCCCAATCTCAGTTGAGTTTGTGAACCAGACTGTAAAATGTGCTCATTAACTTGTGTTTTTCTCGAGTTAATGTCTGTCATCTGGTCATTGCTTGGGGGGGGGGGGGTTCCTTATGCTTTACACCTGCAGAAATACAGAAGCATTATCATAAATTCTGCATTGTATCATTTTCCTTTTTACATTTTTATTCAGAGGTCTGGGACCAGAACTTACATTGGTTCCAAATCCCACAGACTGTTTTTGTAAGCACACTTTCACCACATAGTTAAACACTCCCGCTTGTTTGCACCAGTGTCAGCGCTGTGGCTGAATTATTGGCAAGCATTAACAAAAACAGCACTTAAAAGTTTGTGTCCACTTTTAAGTTTAGGGAGGATTTAGAATGGTTGTGTGTGACTTTTTCTGGAGAGGAAGGTAGCCAGAAAACTATTATTATTTTTTTTTATAGTTATATTGAGAGATGTCTCAGAACAGCTTTAAGTACTAAAATAGAGATAGGAATTCATTTAACAGCACCTTCGGTATCCTGATTCGTACCAACACTAAGTTGGGACTTTGGGAATGTGTTTACGAGTGAACTCTCCTGAATCACTGATGCCACTTACTGCAGTAACTGATGTTTCCTTGGAGGTTTCCCATCTACTCAGTTCGCTCAGCCAGGTTTATGAGATGTGACAGGTTTGTAGTGCAAGGAGATGGCTGCTATTTATATAGGAAAGAGTAAAATCTGACTGTAAATTTAAGGAAAATTTTGTGAAAATACTTTCTTTTTCTCTAATTTCCTGTAGTATATTTTATAGGATGGGTATACTCAACTCTCCCCATTTTGTATTAAATCTAATTTTCTCTATTTGGAATTGTGTGCATTTAAAAAAATAAAAACTACCTTGTTTTGAATCCATGCACCCAGATAGCATCAAGTAATGGTGTTAGATCCTTTCATATGGTTTGAAAGATATAAGCAATGTTTGTAAATTTAGGTATAACAGCTTTTTATATTTATTGCTAAGTATTCCATTTATTGGAACAATTATTATCATATGAATGAATATAACTGAGTGCTTTTCATATTATTTAGCATCATTTCAAGTTTAGCACCGTTTCAATTTTCCCTTGAGGGTTTCATTGGTAAATTAGGAAATCAAAAACTAGCCTAATTTTGTGGATTTTTTGCTTGTACTTTCACACTGTATACTATGGTACAGCCAACTTACTGTACTTTTTACTATCCACATGATAGTCTCTTTTCTTTCCTGTCTCTTTTCTTTTTCTCAAGTTGTTACTACAACTGTAAATGTTTCCACTTCTACAACTTTGCTTTTATTTATCTTCAATATTCATCCTTTGCATGGTAAACATTATTGAGCTCCATGTAATAGATGATAACATAAAGGCTTATAAAGATAGAGCAGGGGTTGAGGATTTAGCTCAGTGGTAGAGCCCTTGCCTAGTGAGTGCAAAGCCCTGAGTTTGATCCCCAGCAGCACCTCCCCACCAAAAAGGAGATAGAGTAACTTGTTCCAGATAACCTCACAGAAAGTGGTAGGGACCAAATGTAGCATCGTGGTAGAAAAGTTTATATTCATATACAATACACTCCGGTGTTTTCTTATGGTTAAGATGTAGCAATGGAAAACATGGAAATTATTATTTGCAAAAAGTTTACACATCCCAGATTTACACTTGTTTCTTACTCAAACTTTAAATATTTTAAAAATATTTATCATATATTTAAACTCAGCATTGAAACCATTATGATAGCAGTACATTCCTCGTCTCAATGCATTTTATCTGATCATTGTTAGTGTTTACTTTTTTTTTTTTTTTTTGTGGTGCTGGGGATCGAACTCAGGGCCTTGTGCTTGCAAGGCAAGCACTCTAATCACTGAGCTAAATCCCCAGCCCCTTTTTTAATTTTATTTTAATGGTACATTTTAGAAGTGTATAGTGATAACATTCATCATAGGGGATTTGTACCTCTACATGATATATCTTGTTGCTTCTTTTTTTCCCATTCCCCTCCCCTCCCTTCACCCCCTCCTTCCTCCCATTGTTAGTGTTTAAATCTTAATTGCAATCATATTGAGAATATTGAATTCATATTTTTCTGAATTAAATATCTTTCTCTTGTCACAAAAGTTATTCCACATACTGCACACGAAGCTGCCTGATTTCAAAGCTCTGAATTTTGTGAGACCTATTTGTTCAAAACACTAGAAAACTGTCAATTTTAAATCCCTAAATTTTATTTCCTCATTTTCTTTCATCAACGCCCCACATAATCAGCTCCAGAAGATGGCTGTTATTACACAAGGGATTATTTTAAAAGGGTAGAGGATAATGTTATTGACCCACGAAACCAGAGAATATGAGAAAAATCCACTTGACTCAAAATGTCCAAATCCCAAAAGTGATAAAATAGTTAGATTTCTTTTCTAAAATGAAAGAAAAAATATCTGCAGCAACAATATTATGTAATCCAGTCGGGAACTTAAAAACAATTTCCTACAATTAATTAAATATTGAGCTATTTATTCATTTTATATAGCAAGAAATCTAATATAAAATATTGAAAACATGCCTCTCTCTGCCATCTCCTTCAAGAAAACTTAGATAATGTAATTTATTTCTTGCCTCAGCTCACAGATGTCTTGGTTTCCATTAAACCTTGAAAAATAAACACTAGAAAGGTATTATTAAAAGAAAATCCTTATCCTTAATGAAAAACTTACTTTCTATTCCTACTGATATTTTAAAAATATGCAAATAATAATATTACAATAGGGCTTTACAAATTTCCCACTTCATACACAAAAATAAAAACACATGCTCTTTCAAACAGTTAATTTATGCCTATTAAGCTCAATTTTCTCTCCTGAATAGTGTACACTAGCAATTCAAGGGGCCATGATTGTCATCTATTAGTTCGAATTATTAGCTATGTCTGTTAACTATTCTCGTTGCCTTTCATAGCTTATTATTTGTATATCTGTTGTCTTTTTCTTTCTTCTCTCTGCATTATTCCCACCATCCTTCTCAAATCACCTGTCTCCTAACTCTCGCTCATTGCACAGGCCTCAAATACATTTGATATTTAACTTCACATCTCAGAATAGAGTAAAACCCACAGTGATATCACTTATCAAATTGCTCTTTATGCGTTATGGGTGTTAGTCAACTGTTTCTTTTCACACAGTAGCTGCTCATTACATTGCTGTTCAATGGGTAAATTAATAACAAGTGAAATTTATTTTAAACACTGTGCATCAAGGCATTTTCATACTTCAACACTGAGCCAGACTTCCATCAGCCAAAGGTAAATAAAAATATTTTATTGGTGTTTTCTCATTAAAAGCATTAGCTACATTATTTTGAGCCTCATTTCTATACTAAAATGTAAAGGGTCATGTTTATCTTGTACATTGCCCACTATTATATTATTAACCTTTGATGATTTCTATCATTAGTTTTATTTCTTTATTTAAGATATAGAAATTCTTTACTCAGTTTCTCGTTAAATCATAGTCATTATTCTATTAGAATACTTTGAAATGTGATGATCATAATTGTACACTGCATTTTTGTGACCATTGAAACAGTTAAAATAGGAAAATTTTCCTTTTCATCTTTTCCTACCAACTCACATTCTGATGAATTTGTAATGTTATCACACCGACTGATGCTTCAAAGACATTATCTATTTTAATTCCTACCTCAGCTATGATCTATTGCAGCGGAAGATAAATCACGAATGTTCTGCATTGTTTTCCTGCTAAATGTAGCTGGAACAATTGTCCACAGAACCATATGAGCATCTCTCAGCAAGCAGAATGACTTATGCGAACCCAGAGAAAAGATTTCTACAGAAACACTCACAGACTAGAACTGTGTGCCTTGTCTTTAGTGATAACCTGTAAGAACATATTCATTGAGAGGACACTGAAATTATGCAAAAAAAATCCATAAAGCTTCTATTGTATTCTTGAATATTAGTCACAACTCTGCAAAATTCCTTTAGTCTGCAAATCCACAAATCTAAACTGTTAGTGAATTTCACTGTAATTTTACCACTCTCAACTAATATTTTTCTGCATATGATGAATAATAGAGCAAAACAGTATTTGTGAAATATCTTCAAATTCAAATTAGAATAAAACTTGCTAAATGTACAGTTAAAAAAAAACCAGAAATTTTATTATGTTATTTAAATTGGGTGAAAAAGAATTAATCATCGTTATTACTAAAGAGTATTTCACTTTTTATCTCAAAGAAAATTAAAAACTACTTCCTTGTTAATATCTCATTTGAATTTAGAAAAAGTTATTAGCCACTGGAGATTTAATCTGAATCAAACATTTAAATTAATATTTGTTTTCCAAGAATATTAATGTTGTTTTTCCATAATGATATTTCAGTTGCATGCTAAGTCTAGCAATTTCAGAAGAATACACATACCTCTGATATAGGGTGAGAAATGAAACTGAAGGTTGATTAGAGACTGTCTTCAACTTAGAAGAAAAAATGTAATTTATAGAGAGTAAAAAGCTAATTAAATACTGTTATGTTCTAGTCATTAGTTCCTAAATTCAAGGACAGGATTCTAAGATTCTCCCTAGTATTGAACTTGCAATCCTGTGGCTAAGTAATGGCATCGTAATTACTTCAAACTCTAGATCAATCACTTCTCGCTGCCTGTTGATGGCAGAAGAACATATAACATTGATTTTCCCTATGTAATTCATCTTTTTACCTATCTTGTTTGGATTCCTTCATTCTATTCACTCTTATAAAATATATTTTAAAACATGCTGTCGATCTTTCCAAAGATGTCCCTTATGTTTTAAATTGTCCAGAATCCTACAGATAGTGTCAGAATGTTTACAAAGGCATGAGCTAGGGTGTGATATACGTAATTCAGAACGTTCACTTATGCTACAGATGTGAGAGTGTACTGTCTCTGAGACAGCCCTTCAAAGAGAATCGTGATGGACATAAACATTGGAGTAACACTGATGAGAAACATAGAGATGAACTTTTAACCCTTTATTCAGAGTTGCTGTAAAAAACTTAAAAATTTAACATGTTTGCTGAACAATTTTGATGGTCCACGTTTATTTTGACAGCTTACTAAATGGGCTTCAATCCCAAGCACAAAAGAAACGAAAACTCATCCATGCCATTCTTTTTCTGGGCGTATTCCATCATTTTTACATTTTGTCTCTTCTTATGCCTTGAGAATACTAAAAGAGCTGAGGTATTTGTCTTTCCTAAAATATTTTAAGGAATGTTGCCAGTTTTATCACTACTAGATGGAATGATTGATAGCAGGGAGCTCCGAAATCATTTGCACGTATGTAAATAATCCTGTAAATTGCCAGTCGGAAGAGCTTGGACCAACTATGCACTTTTCTACGTCTCCGCATTCCCATTTGTAAATGGAAATTGTAATACTAGATGTACTGTAAGGTTGTTATGAAAGTTAAATGTAATAATTGTCATGATATGCATAACTTAGAACCGTGTATGATGTTAGTTATCATCGTAAAATCATTAGGTTTAGGAAAGAAAAAGTAATAAGATAGATTTTAAATAGGCAGAACCATTTGTTTTTATTTTGTTGTATTTTCCTAGAAATTAAATTTTTCATGAATCTCATACCATGCCTTAAAATGTCAGAGCCTGTCTGTTATATTTCTTTTTTTAGTATTTTTTGAAATATTCATTTATTTTCACAGGTAGATACACATAATAATATTCATCATAGGGAATTTGTACCTTCATATTATATATCTTGCTTCTACTTTTTCCCCATTCCTCTCCCTTCAACCCCCTCCTCCCCTTGTTATTTACAAAAGCTTTGTTTCCATTTTTTCCCCCTTCTATTCCCTTTTTTTCTTGTCTCTCCCTTCCTTTCCCCTCTCGCCTCCCTTGTTCCATTTCCCATTGAATAATTTCTTCCCTTTCCCCAATATATATTATACATTTTGGTCCTTACTTACACTGTCTATTTTGTTTTAAAATAGAGACTGTGATGAATTTCCAGAGATGTTTGTGAAAGACACTGAGAAGTTGATCTAAAGTTACAAGTACCTACGGACAATGAATTTATTAGTTAGAACCTTTAATTTGTGAGCGAAAAGACTCTGAAAGGAAATCACAGAATCAATAAAAATAACACTACAAATATTTACATAATCAAGAGAAAGGATGAACAACTCCAGAAAAGTTCAGAGACATAACTAGGTTTTAGGCAAAACATCAATTCAAAGACTGTCACAATTCCATCACTCAGCATTTTATCTACTCGTTTTGGTAAATGTGAACATTTTTTTCTTATCTGGAAATTGTTCAGGTCATATCCACTAAATGTTTCCACATTTTTTTGTGTGTGTGAGTGTGTATGTGTGTGGGGGGGGTGCTGGGGATCCAACTCAAGGCCTTGCACTTGCGAGGCAAGCACTCCACCACTGAACTAAATCCCCAACCCCTGTTTCCACATTTCTTGTGCTATCATATTTATAAAAGAGAAGAGGTAAGGTACCCAACCCACCCTGTTGCGTAATGTAGTATCTAGAACATGTGGTGTGTACTTGGGATTAACTTCAATGCTTCTACTTCTCTCTCCACTGTAGTTTGATAACTACCTCTGCAGGGGAAAAACTTATTCTCATAAAAACCATCCAACTATAAAATCCAATGATCCTCATATGATCTGCGTCTAATTTGAGATGGCTAATTTTTAAAGTACCTATACTATTAGATATGTTTTTCTTTGTATACCAAAAACTCTTTCTAATTCTCTGATCATAAAACTCTGGTCTCCTTCAATGGTAGCTTTCTCCTTGGATCACACAAAAGCTTCTTTATTTCTGATTCTGTACTCTTTATGAGCAATTTCATTCAAAATATGGAAGGCACCGCTTGCTTAAAATGGAAATTTGAGAGACATCGGGTATGCCTCTACATTTTTTTTTCTTTTAATATTATTTGGAAATAGACTATTTTGATTAAATTATAAATATCTGTTTGAAAATACCAGTTCTCACTGCCATACATTTCTTCAATCAATACATCTATCAATATTTCCCTGCACCCCTGATGTAACAAGCATTGCACAAAGATCCTGGGACAAGAACAGGGAGAAAACATGCACTAAAACTATGTTAAGACTGAGAAACACAGTCTTATGATTCAAGAACATGCAAAGGCAATTATTGCCTCATTAAACAACAAAAGATTATGCTAGTGTGTTAGAAAGATGTGGCAGCATGAATGGGCCTCTAAGTTTACAGCCTTCTATTGCCACTTGTAGTCAAATGTAAATGTCTTGAGAATGTCATTGCGAGTAAGACAATTTGATTTTTGTACACCCTTGTAAAATACTTTAATAGTCCAATATAGTATTTTTTAAAAAAAATTAGTTCATGTTCTGAGACATTTTCTTACCCTATCTCCTTATCTTTTATACATCTTTTCATAGTACTGAAAATTTTATAGTCTTTTGAAAATGCCAATTTGTGCGTCTTCTCCCACATAATTTCCATCTAAACTTACTAACTCATTTCTGTGACATTAATAAGCAAGAAATCTCAACTTTGCAGATTTTCTTACTAATCATAGAAAACTCAGAGGTATCAACATTTTTATTTCTATAATTTTGTATATGCCTCTATTATCGTATTTATTTTCTTTTGAAAATACTATTTTTAGTGTTTATTCTTATTTAACAGCTTGCTATACTCAATATTTACACCTTAACATGATGTATGGTATCTTGTCATCCAAAGATATGTTAATTCTTAAATTACAATTCTCATTTAAAAATGATGAAAGTTAAATATATATTTATGTAAATATTCTACATCTTTAGCAGTCATAAAAGCTAGCAATTAATTTCAGTATAACAAGAATTTTTTCCAGTGTTTCATTTTAATAGTAATTGCATTTTATTATTATTAAGGATATTTGTTGAGAGATGTATGCATGTTGAAGTGAACTGTACCATCCAAAATCTAACATAATTGAAAAATACATACATTCGTTAAGGAGCACATGGAAGCCAATTTAAAGTAAGTAATTTGTTCATGTATTAATGTGATTTGTAAAAACTGTTTGCTTTTCTAGTTGAAAAATGCACCCCCTTCTTCCCAAGAGGTGATAGTACATCCTATTTCCCTAATGAGATGTCTAATATTTTGCAATTTCTGGCCAAATAACAAGGTGATATAATTGTGTCATAGTAAAAATAATGAAGCTGGATTAAATATCTCTCCTGGCTGAATTCCTTTATTCTTTTTCTTTGCTTTCAATTCCCAGTGGCTAACCTTATTTTAAGGAGTTTTGCTCTTTAATGATATCTGCTCATGAAACTTAACTGTTGGGGCTTAGACTTCCACTATAAGTTTCTGAGCTGTATTGCAGCTTAGGGAATAGTGAGATATAGAAAATAATGAGACAAATTAATTTTCTTTTCCCAGAGGTACTATATTCCCCATAGCTATCACTCACAGGACAACCTCTTCTCTGAAAGATTGATATAAAAATAATTTATGTCAGGCTAAGAGGCAGAGCAAATCTATCTGCCTGGAAAAGCACATAAATGCCTTTTAGAAAAGAGTAGTAGCTTGTGGAGACAGTGCCTCTTGGTAATTAGGGGTGTTTATTATACTTGTCAGGTTTTAACAATCAATCCTGGAATTATAGAATGAAAAGAATTTCAACATTTAATATATAATTATGCCATCCAGTTCCTTCTGTAAGTCAGCTTCAGATAATTCAAAAGTGGTAGGCGAGTAAGCTGGAAGATTTTTTTTCAGTTAAAATACCACACAGATAATTAGAAAATGCTGAAAATGAACATCTGAGTAAGCTAAGAGAAATAGTACATTCCTCGATCTTGAAAAGAACAAGTGAGATCATTTAATTTATTTCCTTGATCCTAAAAAATAATGCCACTAAATCAAGCCAGTATAAATGATAGCTAATTATAGCTTTAATAAATATCTTTTGTAACACCACATATTTTATAGTGAAATCTCAAGTAAAGCTGCTTAAATGCTTCATTACATTGTAGTTTCTGTTGAATGGTTTAGTATAACATCACTGACAGCTCCTTCTCCCTCGAACTTGAAAGCATCAAGAGAGAAGCTGCTTAGCAAAGGCAGAAACTGACAGAGTATATTTAAAAATTAATAAAAACATAAGCTGAGTAAAAGAGATTCGTCTTTTATGCTATAAACAAACAGCAAGTGAAAGAATGTAAAAAAGGTATCCTAGATAAATAGTAATCAAAAGATTTTTGGAGTTGTTATAGTACAATCAGGAGGAGACTCAGACTGAAACTAAAAAAGAAAAAAAAAACATTGTAGGAAACAAAAAAAACATAATATGCATTGATGAAAAGTCAACTACAGTGGAACCTACGTTCATGAACTTAATTCATCCCATAAAGATGGCCTCATTGGTGTTTCTTCAGGGAAGATGGCCCGCTTGTGCGTAGCTCACAAATGGGAAGCAAAATTTTGCTCAATACTTCTATTCACAAACCAAATTGTTCATGAACAGAAGCATTTGTGAACCGAGGTACTATTGTAATCAACAAAATATGTAATTTTAGACCCATGTAAAATGAACACAATACCGAAATATAGGAAGAAAACTTGGACATTTCTGAATGGAGAAATGTATCTATACAAACTGGTGTGGATTTCAGTAACCCAGACTTGTCATTCTGATGTGATTTGGTTCGCAAAGATTCATGGGTTAAAATCTTAATCAAGAGGTGGTGAAAACTTTAAAAAGTGGACATAATGACAGGTAATTTGGACACGGAGGATAACATCCTCTAATGGAATAAATACTGGTCTTGTGGAGTGAGTTGTTCTCCCCAGATGAGTTACTTTCTTTGACTTTTTAGTACACATTTGCATACATAATGTTTACATTCGCTGTAAGGAATTGGTACAGGTACTTAAATACGTATCAATTATTTTTCCTCTTCCTTCTATCCCCTTTTACTTTTCCAGCATCAGAGTCATTTATTTATCTTGTAAGACCTTATAAGTTAATCATTATGTATAAAGATTGAAATTTAGACTAATAGGCCAAAGAACACAGAAAAATGTAAGACAATTGTGTTATGTTAAGGTACACATTTAGGTACATTCTTCATAGTGGATTACAATGCCTTTTTTCCACTCTTTTTTCCTATTATATGTCCTCTCTCTCTCTCTTTCTCTCTCTCTTTCTATAAAATACATAACATATATTATATGCCCTTCATATATAGATGTATCTCGAAGAGAGAGAAGAGAAGAGAAGAGAAGAGAAGAGAAGAGAAGAGAAGAGAAGAGAAGAGAAGGGAAGGGAAGGGAGGAGAAGAGGGGAGGGGAGAAAAGAGAAGAGAAGAGAGGAGAAGAGAGGAGAGGAGGAGAGAAAAGAGTAGAGAAAAGAGAAGAGAAAGAGAAGAGAAAAGAGAAAAGAGAAGAGAAGAGAAGAAAGAAAAGAGAAGAGAAGAGAGAGGGAGTTTTTCATATTTTCATATAAGGGAAACCATGCAATATTTAAACTTGCGTGTCTGAATTACTTAATGTTATATTCTCAAGGCGCATCTCTTTTCATATAAATGACTCAAGTTTATATTTCTTTATGGCAGAGTAGTACTCCACTGTACTGCTCTGGCAGATACCACATTTGCTATATCCATTCATTATTGATGGACATATAGGCTGTTTCCAAGATTTAGCTATTATAAATTGTGCTGCTATAAACATGGGTAGGCATATATCACTTTGTTATACTATCTTTAACTCTTTGGGGAAGATACCGAGAAGGGGAATAGCTGGGTCAAATGGAATCTTTATTTTTTTGCAGGGGGTGGTTGGTGCTGGGGATCAAACTCAGGGCCTTGCACTTGCTAGGCAAGTGCTCTACCACTGAGGCAAATCCTCAACCCCTATTTTAATTTTTTGAGGAATCAGTGTATTGATTCACATAGTGATTGAACAGTGTTTCCCACTTGTTGGTGTTCCACCGACAATGGAGAAGTGTTACTTTCTCCTTGCATCCTTGCCAACATTTGCTCTTGGATAATTTCTTGATGGCTGCCATTCTTTGCGGTGTGAGGTGGAACCTCAGTGTTGTTTTAATTTGCATTTCTCATATGGCCAGCAATGTTGACCATTTTTTCATGTGCTCATTGGCTGTTTATACATCTGCCTCTGAGAAGTGCCTATTCATTACAAGATGAGTTATTGTGTAAGAGCAAGACTGACTCCTCATGGTCTCTAACTTCCCTACTTGCCATGCAATTTTTCTTTGCACTCACTCCCACTAGGATGGCATTTCCTCTGAATCCCTCAGCAGAACCAACCAGAAGCTAGTGCCAAGTCTTTCGGTCTCCAGAACTGTGAGTTTATTCTCTTTCCTTTATAAACTATCTAGCTTTAGATATTTTGTTATTGAAAGAAAAATGACAAGAATTAAGATATTCACTTTCTATGATGGAAAGACTAGTAAAAATTTAAAAATACAGAGGGCTTGAATAATGATAATATAAACAAACTAGAGTTCACACTCGTGTATAGAACATTTTACCAAGAAAAGAAAAATACACATTGTTTTCAAATTCATACGGAATGCTCTCAGACTAGACTATATATTATGCCATAAAACACACATAAACACATTTTAATAAACTGGAATCAGACCAAATAATTTCTCTAAACTAAATGGGATAAGTCTAAAAATCACTAATAGAAGGTAAATGGAACTTACCTTCTATTAGTGGAACTTCAACTACATAGATAGCAACTAATACTTAAACAGTGAGTAAAGGAAAGAAGAGGAAAAAAGGGAGATTAGAAAATTCTTGGAGATGAATAAAAACAAAATACAACACAGCAAAACTTGTGGGATACAGTCAGGAGGACAATTAGTGTGAAATTTATAGCAGTAAACACCTATATTAAAATGAAGGTATCAAATCAATGAACTTTATAAGTTGAGAAAGTAGAAAAAAAA
>PVJO010024189.1:0-24813 GCA_004026905.1 Hystrix cristata
TCTCTCTCTCTCTCTCTCTCTCTCTCTCTCTCTCTCTCTCTGTCTCTCTTTTAAATGTGGATATATCCATCCTGTTTGGTGCGAGATGGTACCTCATTATGGTTTTCCTTTACATTTACCTAATGATTGGTCATGTTGATCATCTTTTCATGTGTTTACTGGCCTTTTTTATAACTTCTTGGGAGAAATATCATGTTCAAATCCTTTGCTCATTTGTTTAAATTGGATTGTTTCTCGTTACTGCTGAGTTGTAGATATTCTTTACATATTCTGAATATTACTACATTATCAGATAAGTGATTTGCAAATATGTTTTCCCATTCCATGAATTACATTTTATGAACTGCTTTTAAAGCATAGAAATTATTTAAAATTAAATTATATTAACTTACATTAATTTATATTACTTATATTCAACTTATATTAAAAAAAAAATGGCCTGGGAATTTATCTCAGTGGTTAGAGCGCTTGCCTAGGAAGTGCAAGGCTCTGAGTTCAATCCCTGGCACCAAAAAAAATAATAATGATGATGATAAAACAAATATTCAAAATTAATCATTTTATGATTATCTGTGCACTTGAGATTATTTACATCTATGATATCTGAATGGTAGAGATATGTAATTGCATACTGCGGTGCTTTTTCCCCTACTCTGACTTCAATAATTTCGTGTTGATAATTTGAAATTGGCCATGGTAGGAATATTTACAAATCTGAAACTAGCAAATACTACAGATCAGGCCATGACTTAATGTTTTGTTGATTGTTTATACTTGAGAAATTCATGGGAAAATGTCAATAACCCATTGTATATTGCCATCACATTGTGAATAACACACCCAAAAAATGAGAAGGTGCTCTTTCAGTATTTGAAATTTAGTATATCACTGACAGATGAGTGAAGTTCCCATATATAATGTTTTTGTTTCACTTTTGTTTGTCAAAGGAGAATATTAACTCATACATTTATGAGTTAAATAGCCTGGCTGGAAGTGCTGGCTATTAAAGAACAGCACTGTGGAAACATCCTTTGTCTTACTCATCTCTGTAAATCTAGCACCCAGAAAAGTACCTGGCTTGTTGAACAAATGAAGACTCATAATTTTTCAGGGTCTCAATTTCTCATCCTAAATGGAGGGCAGTAGACCTTAAGCTGCTGCTGCACTAAGGTGAGAGAGAAGCAAAAGTGACAGTAAAACTAAAAGCATTTTATGCACAAGCAGCACGAAACAAATGTAAGGTAGTCTTATTAATATATTTATGATATGATATGATCGCATGTATCAAGTATTTTTTCGTATGTTGGTTGAAGGTATCGTTAATGAGATAAGGATTTTTATTTAGACCATTTGTTTCTTCCACAGAAAACATTTGTTTTCATTTCTTGAACCATTTGGCGGTCTCTTTGTCTGCCTGGTTCAATGCTGGTTGCTCTAAAAAATTACTAAAGAAATAGATTCCTTGCACTCAAAGGAAATGTGACCTGCTCATAATGGTAACTTATATAAAATATTTAGAAAACAGAAAAAATTAAGTGATAATTTTTTTGTTTTGTTTTGTTTTATTTTTTGAGACAGGGTCTCATTGTGTAGTTCACTGCATAGCCCAGGCTGGCCTCAAACTCACGGCAATCCTCCTGCCTCTGCCTCCCAAGTGCTGGGATTACAGGCATGCACCACCATGCCCAGCTGATAAATGTTTGGTATTATATACTGTGCCAAGAATTTTGTTTGTTATTTTTTTCTTAATAGGCAGCCAAAGATATTTTGACTAGCCTTTCTGATGATTTGGGGAAAAAAAATCTCTTTGAATACTTCTAAATACCACAAATTTTCTTTTCCAAGGCATCGTGAATGTTGTTAGATCACCATCAGTAAGTATGTAGTAGATGTTCACTGTGTGTACCAGTTGTGCTAATAAGAATATCAACTCTAAAACTTAAAAATTTGAGTGAAATACAGCCTGTGAGGAAAAAATACAGTGACAGATACATTACAAATATCTATCTAGATCTTTTGCAATCTTTTTTTTTTTTTTTTCCTGGTTCTGGGGCTCGAACTCAGGGCCTTGTGCTTGTGAGGCAAGCGCTCTAACCAGTGAGCTAAATCCCCAGCCCCTCTATCTAGATCAATTGTTAACCATCTCTCTCCCTCTTGTTGGCTTTAATATGCCAAAAATTACTTCCCTGGAAATAACCTACATCAGTAAAACCTGAACGTGGAGGACAAGGAGACAGTGCTGACTTGAGCCATATAAGGCAAAGGGCTCTGTTAAACTGCATGAGAAGAAGAAAGGGAAGGGAAGGGATAGGACTGTGAAAGTCTAGGCTTTCTGTTCCTGCTGTGCACACTCTGCCTTACCCCGTAAGTCAGACTAGAATTCTTAGGCATGCAGCCACTTACATATGCCTGTGAGTCTGACATTACATCAGCAAATAGTCTGAGAAGTTAGTGACAAGGCATTTTGAATACATACGCCCTGAAATAATATTTTTTTCTTTTCAAGGCTCCATATGCAAGAGCTCCTATCAGATTTCCATGCTGTGAGTTAATTACTCACATGCCCAAACTTAATCAAATTGTTCCTTATCACTTTATGCAGAAAGCCATTAAGAGTAGCACCATGTTTTCTTAAAGGTGTTACCCCCCACTTAATACCTAAATCCCACCGAGACATGCAATGGATTCATATTTACTGCTTAACCATTCCTTTGAGACAAAAATGGTATTTTGTATTTACATATCCCATTTATATTAACTTTCATCAAAGATACCTTTTGAAGTTTATTTCCATTAAGCCTCAAAGTATAATCCCTTGATCTAAACCATATTAAGTACTTTGATGCCAGCCTACACTTTGAACAAATACTTCAAGTAGGTAATATTAACTTAAATAATCCTGCTGCCTAAAATATTCTCAGATAAAATATTGATTTAAGTGTTAATATAGATGTACGGAGCTCTGTTTTCTCATTGTTCTTTCCTTATACACAAAAATGGATAAACATTTAACCTTCCTAGACAGGAAGATTACAGCAGGGTTTGAAATCCATGGCTAACTTCCCCAGGGCTTTGTGCAGTTATTAGATCAATGACTTTCCTAAAATCTGTACTCAGTGCATGTGCAATTGATTTATCAGTATACTCTGCTTAAAATTCATACTGATTAATGTGCTAAATAAGTAGTCCAGTGTAATCAAGATAATAAAAAATAGAATCTGAAGCTGGAGTAGTGGTGTGTCCCTGTAGTCCCAGCTACTTGAGAGGCTAAGGCAGGGGGATTGCTTGACCCTAAGAGTTCAGAGTCAGGCTGGCAACCCAGTAAGACCCCATCTCTTAAAATAATATTCATCATACATTTTTAAAAATAAAATCTGGAGGGGCTGGGAATTTAGCTCAGTGATTAGAGTGCTTGCCTTGCAAGCACAAGGCCCTGAGTTCGATCCCCGGCACCACAAAAAATAAAATAAAATAAAATAAAATAAAATCTGGAAGGCTTTAGTGAGGTATGGTGGCACATACCTGTAATCCCAGCATTCTGGGAGGCTGAAGCAAGAATATTACAAATTCAAGTCCAGCCTGGGCAATTTAGCAACTTAGCAAAATCCTGTCTCAAAAACTAATTTTTTTAAGGGCTGGGTATATAGTACAGTACGAAGACCCTCGATTCAATCCCTAGTACTGTCTTCCCCCACTCCTTCCCCCCACCACAAATAAAACCTAGAAGGCCTTAACAGTCTACAAAATATCTTCGGTACATGAACTCATTTGATCTTCTCAAAAATTCTGTGAAGCACGGCAGGCATTGTTACTATCATCATTTGTTTCCAGGTTGTAAAGTAACGAGACCAGATTTGAACCTGAGTCTTCAGACTGCAGAGTTTATGCAGTGTCCGTAATATCATGGTGTATCTTTATGACCTGTTTCAGGTTATAATAAAGAAATGCATTATTTTGCATCTGTAAATATGTTATCTACACTATACATATTCTGATGGTTCCTTGGTAAAATCCTTCGGCAGGGACTGAGGATGTAAGTCAGTGGTGAAGTGCTTGTGTGGCGTGTGTGAGGCCCTTGGGTCAATCCCCAGTACCACAAAAAACTTCAGTAATATAATAAATTCCTGCTGGATTGCTTCGTTCTATTGGTCTAAACATTCTGGAGTAGTTTCTAGTGGTTTTCCACTTTCAGACCAAATCTAACACATTTTGTCACCTCTCTGGGTTTGCAGATGTTGCTGTTTAATTAGATTGCACTATAGAGAATGAGACAGCCAGGGGACTCATTAGCATAGCTGATAAGCAGCTTGCTTTTTAGAAGAAAGAGAACAATGCTTATTTGGCTCCTATGAACTAGAGGGAAACCAAGATGTTTGTCTTTCTGTTAGAGACTCTGTAAACAGGAGCCTTCTCCACATCTAGGCTGCCCTAGATCAGGTTACTTTCTTGGGGCTGGGGTGTGTGTGTGTGTGTGTGCGTGTGTGTGTGTGTGTGTGTGTGTGTTTTCTAGAGATTGAACCCAGGGCCTTACACATGCCAGGCACCACCCCTGAGCCACATCCCCAGCCTTCTAGTTCTGAATATTGTATTCTTAACTTTACTCTAGCAAGGCACATATAAATCAGTCTTTCGTTTACTTAAAAGAATAATCCAGCCATCAAGGAGGAAATGACAGCTGCCCTGATCCTCGAATACTAGGCAAAGGCAAACCATCGTAAGTGCATAGTCCTTCAATAGGATAGAGCTTTGCCCATTTAACAAAACATTTCCCCCCACCCCGGTAACTCTGTGCTGGCAAAGCATGAAAGGAAGCATACAGATTTGGCATTTCAACCCTGAAGTTTGTGTCTGAAAAATTATTGCGATTTATACACAAAAGGTCCAAATGACATTTCCCATTTGTCTGGGGAGAGCCATTTCTGAAATTAAAAAGAATGACCTTATTTCACTTAGTGAAATGAGATGCTCTATACTCTTTAATGGAACCCATTTTCTTAAGGCAGTGCTGTCAAAAACAGATGTGTTTTATATTCTTCTTTATGATCAGAAGAAAATACATTCTTAAAATATTTTCTGTAAGACTTATTGTTTCTCATAGCACCATTTGAAACTTCCTATTCCTAGATGGTGATTTGGCACAAGTATTAGGCATAATGTTTTTCTTTTTGAGGGGGAAACAATGATCCAAGCATGACTGACGACAATACTATGACCTTTATAATGTTCAATAAACAATACTCATATTCTTTTCCTCTTGCTCCATAGTCCGTAAGAAAGCTTGTAGTTTTCAAGGTTAAACATATCATTATGTACATAATATGTGTCTGTTCTGTTTGTTTTGTTAATACTTATATATCCCTTAGGATATCCCAGCCACTGTTAAATTGTTTAATCCTGCTAACAACCCTTGTGGCAGGCATTCTTGTTATCACTGTTTTACTGGAACACACTACCTAGTCAACAGTGCACAGCTAATAAGTGGGGAGGGTCCTTACACTCTGCTGTCATGCTTTACCTGTAAAGCATGGTAGCAGAACAGCCGTAGATAAACTTGCACAGGAAGACTCCTTTCCGTGATGCTGGCCCTGCTTTTTCCCCATTTTACAGCTGCTACCTTGCCTCTGCCCACTGCAGTATCTGTCCACTCCTTGCTCCATCAGGCTGACACTGAACATCGATGACCGGATTAGCTGGAGTTGTTGAAGGTATCCCCAAACTCTTGGGTCACTCTTCCTTCTCCTCACCCTTTCTCTCACCCTCTAACTTCTTGATAGGACCTCCCCGGTGGAAGTAAGAAAATGCCAAGTAGGTATTGCTTCATTCGAGATTACTTTCAAAGCTGGGAGAGAAATTCTCATACAGTCACCAAGGATGAGCCACAGGGCAGCTTGTTCCCCGCAACCAAGCTAGAACTCAGAAGACATTAAAAACAAAAAAGCAGGGGCTGGGGATTTAGCTCAGTGATTAGAGTGCTTGCCTTGCAAGCACAAGGGCCTGAGTTCAATCCCCGGCACCACAAAAAAAAAAGAAAAAAAAAAAAGCATTTTATGGTAGTTAATTACTTCCTTTCAGAATAGCATGGGCCTGTACTATATTTGTTGATTTATTTAATCAAATCAAATTCAGCAAGCTTTTAAAAAGCATCACGTGCAATATATACCAGGCACTAGGGATACAAATTGCCACCATGGATCAAGTCCATGGCTCGACCTTAATACCTAGCATAAAATGCATGAAAAAGTACTCATACATTTCCACATACCACAGTTCCCAGTGAAATTTGGGGACGTACTTTTTCATAACTTATTGCCAGTAATGACATTATTGTTTGTTTTCCCATTCTGGGGATCAAATCCAAGGGCCTCGGGCATTCTAGGCAAGTATTTTACCACTGAACTACACCCAGACCCTAGTAATGACATTCTTGACCAGCTCATTGAGAAAAGTGTAAAAGTTATATAAGCAAACTGCAAAATACTGATTTTTAAAAATTAATACTTGCTTTTATTATAAGAATAAACTTTTTTTTTTCCTGGACTGGGCCTCATTCGTGCTAAGGCCTTTGTAGCTCTAAGACTGAGCCACATCCCCAGCTGGGAGATGAACTTTTTAAGAATATAATAACTTTCCACTAACCAATAGTGTTTTAGTTAAACCCAAAAGATTATTCTATAAAACCCATATTATACTTATATACCCTGCAAGTACACATCTTATTAATTCAAGTCAGCAAATAACATTAGTAGCATATCCTGTAATTCCTTATTCCCTACACTTGTTAATATACTGTCTGTTCAGTGCAGATGTTTGGGAAGTTAGCCACCAGTTTTGAAAGAGGAATATCAGAATATGTTTCTTTTTCATTTATGAGTAGATGATTAATCTTAATTTGGTAGAGAAACTTTTATCATTTAATGCCATATTCTGCTACAGACATGAAATGACTAAATACATTTGAGTTCTAAAAAGGTTTCTCACTAAATCTAATTAGTGTGTGTAGTTATGCAAAGGCTAGAAGTGTCAAAAGAATGCTGCCATCTGCAGTGTTCAGGAAGATTTAAAGTCTCTGAGATTCCCGGAAGACTTTAGAAGTCCCATTTATTCGCCAGTGCACATATGCACGCTTGATGTGTTGCTGACCCCTACCCACTCTGCTTCTGCTTCATCCTCCTTTGCGGCTAGGTGTCATCTAAAGGCTCAAGATCCAGGCCCAGCAGTTCATCAGGGGCAAGTCTAGTCTGGAATGAGTTTTCAGCTTTCCATCCTGGCTAGCAGTCAACTTACTTGAACTTTTGGACTCTCGCATGAGCATCAGACCTCAGGCAGCCTCCCCGACTCTACCGTGTGAAGCTGGTGTGCCCTCCTAGATTTTGTCTTCTCATTCTTGAAGGATTGACTCTCTCTCACCTTCTTCTGTAGTTCTTACCAGTGGACCCCGGTGCTCACACCTCTTGAGAATCTTGCGTGGGCTTTCTCACAAACAATCAAGGCTCCATCCAACACCAAGAGCTACCGCCATATCAAAGACTTAACAGGGGACTCCAGGGTACATAGCCAGTTATTTTCCATTACTTATCCTCCACTTTCAGCAAGCTGGTTTTGATGTAATCATTATGTACTTCAAACATGTACCATACTAATAAAAATAAAAAGTATTTAAAAGTAAGCTGGTTTCACTGGGCATGGTGGTGCATACCTGTAATCCCAGCACTTAGAAAGCTGAGGGAGGAAGATCACCATGAGTTTAAAGCCAGCCTTGCTTCAACTACAGAGTGAGTTGAAGTTTAGTCTGAATTACTTAGCGAGACCCTGTCTCAAAAAAAAAAAAAAAAAAGTACGTTGGTTTCATAACCACAAGTGACTTCAATACTTGCATTTATGTACTTTAGCCTCACCCATCCTTGGAGTACCTTCTCTCTTTCTCTTCATCCCTATCTGTGTCATATCAAAAGCATTTTAATATCGTCTCTGTTTTGAGTCTCCAGTGATCTCCACCTCTTTCCAGTTTTCTGTTTCACTTATAGATGTTACCATACCACCTAGCACTCGGGAGGTGTTATTCTTCTGTTATTTCATCTATGTCAATCTTGATTCTCCTAATGAAATTGTAAACTCCTGTGAGGCCAAAACTATTTCAAGTGCTTTTTTTATGTTCCTATTGTCTCTCAATAATACACACTTTTTGAAATAAGTAACCCTCGACAATAATATCTGTGACATAGATATAGTTAGAGCCTTTAGGAGAGACAGAGACAGACAGAGACAGAGAAAGATAGATGATAGATACTAGACACTATGTACATTACCCCATTTTATTCTCACAGCAGCTCTGTGAAATGGTATCTATTACTGTAGCCGTTTTTTAGTTTGACACTCATAGAAATAATTACCGAATAGTAGTCAGCAAGGGGGTCTGTCTGAGTTCACAGTCCATGAAAGTAAACTACTACATTTCACCGTGTCTGTATATTTTTACCTGGGGAACAAAATCTGAACAAGCAGTAACCATTTTAGGAGCCTGGAGTTTCTGGGGGAGCTTACTCATTACCTTTGTCAATATTTGTCAGTATCTATTGAATCTTTAAAATGAAGTGTCTTTATAAACTTGTACAAGGTGGTGAAAATGGACAGATGGTGACTTCAGGAAAGAAAACAGGAGGCAAACAGGAAAGACACAAATGTCCACAAATATGAATTGATTAGCCTATTTGTCCTCTCTTCGACTTGTGCATTTGAAACCTCATTTGTGCTCCTACTAGAAATCTAGGGAAACAGCCACACTGGCATTTCCTCAAGTTCCATACTCTTTGACCTCTGTGTAGTACTCCCTATTGTGACCTCCTGCTCCCTTTGAGCCTCTTTCTCTCTTCATTTGGCCATGGTCTGCTGACTCTCAGATTATTGTTCTGACTTTGCCTTCTTTGATACTGTCTGATGCTTTTTTCTTGTCCTAAATGCAAGCATTTCCTAAGGTTCTGCCTTTGACCCTCCTTTCTCCTTTCTTCTTCCCTTTGGCAATCTCATCCTTTTTCATGGTGTTAGCTCTTATTAGTATGCAGAATACTCTCACAACCACAGCTCGACAATCCAGACCTCTCCCTAAGGGCTCAGTCTCACATTTCCAGCAACCTGTCTCAGGTAGCTTCACTATCTATTTAGTGTGTCCTGAACTACACATCATAGGTTCTGGCAAATTTTCTTCTGCTTCTGCCCTGGAGACACTACTCTTCCAAGTGTCCTTTAACTCATCCTTCCTGCTGATCCCAGAATGGTCAGTAGTTCCTTACACCCATCCATTTATGTACCAAATATCTTTTGGCTGTCTCAATTTTCATTGCCACAGATTTCACTGCTACCTAATTGTTATCTCCAGAGAATAGTTCTAATCTTCAGTGCTGTACTCAGAACTTTTAAAGATGTAAAGTGTTAGGAAAAAAGGAGGGAAGAAAATGAAAAGAAGGCTCCCGAACTAAGCATCCAAAGCCCCAACCTTCTTTCCTCCCTTCCTTGATCTTGCACACACAACCAGCAGACCCACTGCCACTAGCCAGATGCTCTGTCTCTTTTAAACACATATGTATTTGCCTCTCTTTTTCATTTGCATTACTTATTAGTGTCCACGTTTTCTCTCAAATACTAGAGATCACTATCATCCTGTTCACCTTAGTACCCCCACTAGGCCAAGCACCATGCTTTAACACTTAAAGTGGGTACATTGACGTATTGTTTTAAACATTGAATAATGAAGTACAAACTTGCCTAGCATAAAAGGTAGATGGATGAGACTTTGTCTCAAAAAAACAAACAAAAAAGTCCACATTATACTCATGTTTGATTGACTTCCTTTGTGTTTATTTCTGTGCCTTAGGTAGTCCATCCTTTTGTCAGCAATCTGGTTTCGAGGGTCTGATTTGCAGTGCCTGTTCTCTAAGCCGAATCATCACCATGACTTTCTAGATTTTCTGGTCCCTGATTGCTTCCAGGCAACTCACTGTATTCTGTAATGACTTCAGTCTTTTGCTGAGTGGGGACAGAAGGCAACTTGCCCTCCTGAGTATTTCTGGCAATTCATAGCCAAGCCATCCATGGCAGAATAGTTCCTCAGCAGAGCAGATGCATCCAGCGTCAGAGACAGGATCTGTCTTCAGTCACAGCCTTCTCAGTCTTAGAGGATAGTTTCCTTATAAATACAGATGATGCCTTAGGGTCAACATGATGCAAAAATTGTGTGACAAAAATTTCAGAATCTCTTTGAAGTTCAGAATACACTGTTAGGGAAGCATCACCTCTGTGTTATATATTCAGGTTGTGGAAAAATACAGCATAGATCAATGAGGTTTAGGGAGGTTTATGTTTTGTTTGGGCTGTGGTTTTGATTTTTGAGATAGGGTCTCACTGCATTGAGTGACGAGTGCCACAGAAGAAGAAAATGGAAAGTAGGGTAAGAGAGACAGGGGATGCTGGGGTTGACGCTTGTAGTATGAAATACTACATCAAATGTACTAGTAGTCAAAGTGGGCCTAATTGAAGAGGTGAGATTGAGCACTTGAAAGAGCCAAAGGAAAAGTTTTGGCAGAAGAATCAGAGGAAAGGGCTTAAATGGGAATGTGACTGAAGTGTGGGACAAACAGCAAGAAAGCCAGTGTGGCTGGAGTACAGTGGGATGGTGGGGACAGCAGTATGAGATGGTAGCAGAAAGTTATATGGGGCCTAATCAAGTGGGGCCCTTTTTGACCATTTTAATGACTTTGGTTTTTATTCTTCAGTGAAATACTGAGTCATTGCAGGGTTTTAGCAGAGGAGTGACTTAGATGTTAAAAGGACCACTTTCACTACATATGGACAGTAGACTGATTGATAGGTCCAGAGTTTGAAGCAGGGAGGCCACCTAGGCCAAGTCTATGTCCAAGACTGTGGTGGCAGCATAGACTAGATAGTCGGTAGCAATGGAGACGGTAGGAAATAATCAGATTGTGAACGTATTTTGAAGACAGAGCCAGTAAGATTTCTTTTTTAATGTATTAGTGTTTAATAAACTAATTAAAGTTTTCTCTAAGTAATAGGCATATTTTTGGTTAACTTGAATGTTTAACTGTCAAATAAAATTTTATCAGTTCAGTTTATTAGCTTTCTTCATTCTCCTCTGAGTGATACAGTTTTGTTCTCTCACACAATGGGAAAATCTGTAATAATTGTAATAGCTAGCATTTGTTGAGCACCTATTCTGTGCCAGGTGCTGTTGCTCTAAGTGCTTTACCTGTGCTGTTCATTTAGTCCTCACAACAGGCCTGTGCAATTAGCGATATTACAAGTCAACATTTTACAGATAAGGAAACTAAAACAGAGAGAATAAGTAATTTGGATGAAGTCACAAGTGAGTATTGGGCTCAGCTCCAGTACTCTTCATTGTCTACTCTCTTTATAGCTGGCTTTTTGTTCTATATACTACATGTCAGTTCTTGTCCAATTTTTCTGAAATTATCCAAGGATCTCTCACAGCTATTTTTTTTTTACCCTTTTAACCCTTGTTTTTCCTCATTGAAAAAGAAATTGTTGGGCTGGGGATTTAGCTCAGTGATTAGAGTGCTTGCCTTGCAAGCACAAGGACCTGAGTTCGATCCCCAGCACCACAAAAAAAAAAAAAAAGAAAAGAAATTGTTTTTGTTTGAGTGAGTTCCAGCAACAGAATATGATCAAATCTCTGTAATGCATTTCCAGAGACTCCACTGTTTAGAAGGAATTTAAGGGTCAGTAGGATTTCTTGACAGATGAGATAGGAGAGGAGAGGAGAGGGAGAGAAAAGGGAGAGGGAGAGACTTCAGGAGGATTCCAGCGCTTTTGGCCTGAACAACTAGATGAAGTTGCTGTCAACTAAAAAGGAAAAGGCTGTAAGGGGAGCCCTCTTGGAACAAAAGATCAAGAGTTCTGTCTTCCACTGTCATGTGACTTTGAAATTCTGAAACTACACTGAGTGTGTTCTAGGATTAAGCATATTAGTAAAGACAATAGAAGCTAGGTCTCTGGTTTTTAAAAAGGGAGTGACATATAGAAAGGGGGAAGATTGAAGCGAACCCTCTGATGTTGGATGAGAATTAAAGATATCATTGTGAACTCATGGTTTTTAATACATATGTATAGAGATTGATATAAATACACATTCGCAAGCATATATTCTTATCTCCATCACTGGAAAGGAATATTCATTACCTCCAGTAACAGTGAGTTTAGGATAAAGGTTTAGGCTGAAGAAACCAAATCTGGGGTCTACATTTTTTAAATGGCATCTAATACTCTGAGAGTTGGCAGGATCACCAAGGTCATGAGTTTAGGAAGAATAGAGCCAAAAACTAAACCCTGGATCAATCCAGTGTTAAATTCTTCATTTACATCTCCCTCATTCATGTTCTTGACTTTACTTTTAGCCAGCTGTCCAGAAATTTGGGGTGAAGAACTTGGGATTTATTTCAAAGAAACACATGAAGAACGGTCAAGGGATGGAATTATCATGTGTTTGTTGCTTGTGCCCAGCATTTGATAACTCTTTTCTTTTTCCAGAAGTTTTGGTGACTGTTTGCCAGCAGGTTATTCTCAGAGACTGTGTTCTAGAAAGTGAAGTCATCTTACAGGGCAGGTAGCATCTGGGTAGAGAAAGGCCTGCTTGTCTCATAGCAGGGCAGAACCTTGAGATTCAAACAGTTTTCCATTAAAATCATAGCCAAACCTCTTGGTGTGAAATTAGCTTTATCTCAAAGCTCAGCTCATCAGTTTCCTTGTGGAAAACAGCTGGGCCGCCTGAGATAGGAACCTCCGGTCGGCCATTGCTAGAGCTAAAAGAGCGCCCGTGTTTTCTGTTTAGTGTTTGTGCATTACTGACTGCCAGTGTGAAAGGCACTGGGGTTCGCATGTTTGCACTTAATTTGAGTTAGCTAGAGACTCTAGCAGTTAGAATGAGAGATCCTCTTTCATGTTGGATCATATATGCCTTGCCTCTGAACTATCTGCTTGTTGGAAACTAATGTCAAAGGTAATGTGTATTGTTGGCTCTTACCTTTGACAGGAAACTAGAAATAGAACCATTGTTCACCTGCACAGAGATTTCCCATCAGAGAAGTCCATCTGTCCATTGATACCTTCACTATGCCCTGGAAACTATTTCTCTACTCATCTTCCAGGAAACATCAGTCTCTTACTGACTAATAATAAGCATATCTATACCTGGAAGAGCACTTTGCCAAATACAAGGCTTTATATATCCATTATTTCATTTAATCTTGACAGTAGGATTTCTTTTGAAAGGAAGGAAATATGGCTCAAGATTATATACCACCAGTGAGCAGTTGCAACCCTTTTGTTCCCCTGAAGAATCGGGGTAGACAATACTTGAGTGCCATACTGACCAGTTGAAGAAATGTAGCTTTACTGATCACACAATCCAACACAGTCTCTCCAAGGTCATGTAGGAAAAAATTTCACACAAAAGACAAAAGAGATAAGTAATTTAGAAGACCTATAGAAAGTAGAGAGATCTCAATGTCATTAACCTTTAGGAACACATCTTTTTATTACTTTAGTTTTGGTTGTCGTGGTGGTTATTTGGAAATAACAGAAATTGTATGGACTGAAACTGTTAACTGTTTCATGTGCTGTATAGGATTATTCTGATTGCTGTATAAATAGTAGAGATGGAGGGAATATTTTCTTGTCACCAGCAGTAATGTATTTATGATCCAACACTCCATAGGAAAGGGAATCTATCATTCTAACATTAGAGTCTCTAACTCTCTCAAGTGAAGTGCAAACATGCGAACTCCAGTGCCCTTCACACTGCAGACAGTAAAGCATGAGCACTAACTAGAAAACAAGGGATGCTCTTTTAGCACTAATGGCTGGCCAGAGGTTTCTAGCCCTGGTAAGCATCTTATAGATTATAGGAAGGAAACTGTCACTGTCAGATCTCAACAGTATAAAGACTTAACAATAGAAATGAAGCCCAGGGGGAAAAGTTAGTCACTTTGGCAGCAGAACTACATCAAGAAAACTCAGGGGACAGGAAACAATAGGCAAGGAGACAGTTTCTTCTATGGAAAAAGACTAGTTTCTATCAACAGTTCTGGCTTCCTAGGTCATTGCCAGCAGGCTTCCTGAAGGGAATGTGATAAACCACAAGCGATTATATTGGTAGCAATATATCCTTTACAACGTTACTGCGGACTAGGAGGTTTCTTTTCAGCTTGATCCATCTTACTTCCCTAGAACCAGAAACAGGTTTTCTTGAGAAATCTCAGTGGTAGAATCTTTGAGTTTTATTGGGGAGAAGAGCAAGCAAAAAATGTGACAATAAGGAAGGCTGGTTTTAGAAACTTAGAGGAGAGATCTGTAAAACATAGCAGTTCAAGTATGATGAGAATCAGATAAAACTTGAGAGTTACCCTCCCGGCCTTTGTCATCACAGGGGTCATTTTCCTTCACATCACAGCTGCAGTCTTCTGGTAGGGTAAGTCCCCTACTCTCTGCCTTTGAAAGCTGGAAATCAGCCCTCTTTTTTTTCTTTCTACTCATTATGTCCAAAGTATACCAAAGCAGTTATTCATATCTGTACATTCTAGTTTGGTGGTTTTCATACTGACCCCACATGAAGCTATTAAAGAAAACTTTAAAGAAATATTGATACATGTACCATTTTTATTTTAAAGATCTCCACCTGATTCAAATGAGTAACCAAGGTTGATAATGCTCAAGAACAATGCTTACCAAACTTTAATATGTAAATAAATCATCTAGTGGGACTCGTTAAAAGTACTTCTGATTTCAGTGGATTCAGTTTAGAGTCTAAGAGTCTCCATTTTTACCATAATAAAATTCCAAAATAAATTAAGTAGCAAAATTCTGAAATAATTGCTCTCAAAATCAGAGTACACAGTAATAAATTACCTGGGGAGCTTTAAGAAAAACAAAACAAAAAAGCACTGGTCATCTTTTTTGTAAACTATGTCTCCCAGGCCACCTCTGAAACCCAGTTTCCAGGCCAGTCCCAGTGGATTGAGAACCCAGGCTTCACACACACCAGGATCTGGCTGCAGTCCCATCACAGTAGTAACCAAGATTCCAGCCCCATTCTAGCACCTGGCTAGTCCGTGTAGACTCAGGCTCAAGGTTCAGCCCAGTACTGAGTCAGCCCTGTGGACCTATGCTTCACACCAGCCCTTGCAAACATAGGTTCCAGGCCCACCCGTGTGGATCCAGGCATCACTCTTCCCTACTTACTGACCAGACACTGAGTCAGCCCGCCCTGTAATTCCAGCAGCACGCCAGCCATGGACCACCAGACAATCTGCCTACAGTCTCTCTATAGGCTGACTGATGAGGGGCTCTCCCAGACAAAAAAACTAGTCTCAAAAACTGAAAAAGGAGTCGGGTTTTGGCACATGCCCTGTAATCTCAGCATACTGGGAAGGTGAGGCTGCAGAATTGCACCTTCTAGCCCAGCTTTGGCAACTTAACAAGACTCTATCTCAAAATTTAAAAAAGAGATGGAGATACAGCCCAATGCTAAAGCCCTGGGTTAAATACCCACTGCTGGAAGGGAAAAAAAGAAAAAAAAAAAACTGAAAAAATGTCCTGCTTCAAATGAAGAGACACCAATACATGGCCACAAGGACCAAGAAAAATCAGAGAAAAGTGATAGGATCAAAGGAACAAAATGAAGCATCAGTAGACAACCCTAAGGAAATGGAGATATATGATAAACAATTCAAAATAATTGATTTAAAGAAATTCAGTTAACTTCAAGAAAATAGAGCGACGTTGACATCTGAGCCTCACAGGTCAGGTCCCGTGGGAGAAGAGAGGCCCCACCCCATCCCCAGCCCTGACACTGATGCCCCACAGTCCCAGTGGAAGAGGAGAGAGGCTGCACCCCGACACCAGCACCTCATGCATCCCACACGTGAGGAGAGAGGCTGTACCCCTGTGGCTGATGCTGGTACCTCCCAAGCCTTGCAGCACAGGGCAGCGGAAGTGACACCCAAAAAACTGAGCAGAGTGAGGACAAGACCAACACCCAGGAGGGAAGTTTCACGCCAGCACTCTGTGGTGTTGCCCTACCACAGAGACTGGGTGAGAGACAGCCTTGAGAGCCCGACCTAGAGGCAGAGATCTCCTGAGACCCCTTGAGAAGTTCAAACTCAGGCTGGGAGGACCAGAGAGCCTGTATTCTATGGTGGGATGCCAGGTTTGGTGGTTATAAACTTTAGAAGGGGTAAATGTGAAGGAAATGGAATTTAGTCCAGTGGTCATCTTGAGCCTTTACACCACTGCCTACATCTAGCACAATCTAGTGTCTGATTTACTGTAAGTCACTATCTGGTTTGCCTAAGTCTGTACGCTAAAATCATAGACCTCTTTACTCTAGTTAAAAGTGGTTCATGAGTGGTTCTTAGCGCTTCTCAATATCCAGTTTATATTTGACACCATTCTTGTCACTAACTTTAATACTACAGTCAAGCTGACTTAGTTGGTGCTGTCAGTTGGTTTTCTCTGTAGGCCAATATCTGGATTGTTGAGGGGGGATGGTCATAAACAATACCGTGGTTCATTCTCAAAGAACTGGGCACTGGGCCAAAGCAGCTACAAACTTCAGCACAGAAAACAAATAAACCAAAAAAAAAAAAAAAATTAGAACCATGAGAAAACAAGGCAACAAAATGCATCCAAAAACTCCTAACTCCCCCAGAGCTGATCCAAGAGTAATCAAGGTAGAAAATCATAAGCCATATAGAAAAATGTCTGAAAGGAGTTCAATAAAGTGCTTGGCAAATTCAGAGAAGATATAACTAAACAGATAATGACCCAAATGAAACAAAGAACACTAATAAAAATCTAGTGGAGCTAAAGAAAGAGATGCAAAACGTGAACACCCAGCATTAAAAAGAATGGAAGTCCATTAAAAAGTTCTGAACACAAATCCAGATTAAAAATATGGTTGAAAGTATAGGCAGCAGAAGTGACCAATGTGAGGACAAAGTGTCAGATCTAAAAGACAGGGTTGTGGTTGGTAATCAGTTAATGAAAGATACCTTAAAAACGACAAGAGACATGAAAAATGGATCCAATAGTTAGATGACTCAAAGAAGACTAATATAAGAGTAATGGGAATTAATGAAAAATCAGAAGACGGCACAAAGGGCACAAAAAACCCATTTATAGAAGCAATACCAGAAAACTTTCTAAACATGGAAAAAGAATTTAACATACAAATAAGTGAGGCAGAGAGAACCCCAAATAACCATAATCAGGAAGACAAAAGAAAGAAAAAGAACCACTCCATGCCACATAACAATTAAGATACCAGAAATTAAACACAAGAACAGAATCTTGAAAGCTGTTAGACAAAACAATTAATCACCTATAAAGGAAAACCCATCAGAATTACAACAGACTTCTCAGTGCAAACTTAAAGGCAAGGAGAGCTTGGAATGAAGTGTTTCAAGCCCTAAAAGAAAACAACTTCCAACCTAGAATGATATATTCTGTAAAATTCTTTCAAAATTGATGATGAAATAAGATATTTCCACAATAAACAGCACCTAAAGAAAGAAATTCATACCCACCAAACCAACACTCAAAAAAATCCACAAGGATATCCAAGAAAGAGGCCATAAAACTAACAATGACAAAAGGTCCAATAGAATGAATATATCAGGTTGGGCTAGCAATTAGGTACAAGGGAAAGAAAGCAAAAACAGCAATAATTAAGTAATACAATGACAGGAGTGAGTCAATAGCTATCAGTTATGACTATCAATATAAATGGACTCATTGCCAATCAAAAGGCACAGATTGGCAGAATGAATCAAGAAACAAAATCTAGTGATATGCTATATGCAACACATTTAAATACATTTAACTCAAAAAGACATTCATAGACTGAAAGTTAAACAATGGAAAACAATACTCTATGCAGCAATACTCTATGCAGTACTCCCAGAAAAAAAGCAAGAGTTGCTATTCCATTTGTGGATGAAATGGATTTCAAGCCAAGACTGATCAGAAGAGACAAAGAAAGTCACTAAATACTTGTTAAGAGAAAATTCCAAGAGGAAGAGATAACAATCATAAATATATATGCACCAAATACTAGTGCACCCAACTATGTAAAACAAACATTAATGGATATGAAAAATTAGAGAAGCACTAATACACTTGTAACAGGGGACCTCAATACCCCACTGTCACGAATAGATAACTATTCAAAAAGTCAACAAAGAAATATCAGAGCTGAACCAAACCTTTGAACAAATGGACTTGGTAGATGTCTATGGAGTGTTCCCCCCACAGCAATAGAATACACATTCTTCTCAGCTGCATATGAAACTTTCTCCAAAATAGACCACATACTAAATCACAGAACATGCTTAAGTAAATGCAAAGGAATTGAAATTATCCCATGCATATTATCAGATCATAATACAGTGAAATTGGAAATCAGAGGCAAAAGAAACCACAAAAACTACAGAAACACATGGAAATTAAATAATACCCTCCTGAACAACAAGTGGATCACAGATGAAATTAAAGAAGAAATTAGACAATTTCTTCTGGGGTTGGGGATTCAGCTCAAGTGGTAGAGCACTTGCCTAGCAAGCACAAGGCCTTAAGTTTGATCCCCAGCACACACACAAAAAAAGACAATTTCTACAATTAAATGATAATGCCAGTATGACACACCAGAAATTGTGGGACATGGTAAAAGCAGTCCTACAAGGGAAATTTATAGTGGTGAATTCCTACATTAGAAAAACAGAGAGATCTCAGATAACCTAAGAAGAGCAAGTTAAACCCAAAGCACGTGTGAGGGAGGAAATTATAAAGATCAGAATAGAAATTAATTCAACTGAGAGTAAGAAAACATATTTAAAAAATCAATGAATCAAAGAGTTTGTTCTTTGGAAGATAAAACAGACAAACCCTTAGCGAACTTTATCAAAAGAAAGAAAGAAAGAAAGAAAGAAAGAAAGAAAGAAAGAAAGAAAGAAAGAAAGAAAGAAAGAAAGAAAGAAAGAAAGAAAGAAAGAAAGAAAGAAAGAAAGAAAGAAAGGAAGGAAGGAAGGAAGGAAGAAAGAAAAGAAAGAAAAGGCTGAAATCCATGCAATCAAGAATGAAAAGGGTGACATCACAACAGATCCTGCAGAAATCCTGAAGATCATCAGTACATACTTTGAGAACCTGTACTCTAATAAGATGGGAAACACAGAAGAAATGGACAGATTCCTAGATACATATGAATTACCAAAGCTGAGTCATGAAGATATAAAAATTTTGAATAACCCAGTATCTAATAACCAAATAAAATTGAAGTAATTTTAAAACTACCAACCAAAATAAGCTCAGATCCTGATACATTTACTGCTGAATTCTACAAGAAATTTGGAGAAGCTCTAATGCCACTACTCCTCAAAATCTTTAATGAGATTGAAAGGGAAGCAATACTCCCAAACTCATTCCTGGAGACAAGCATCACCATAATACCAAGACCAGAGAAGGATCCAGCCAAAAAAGAACTACAGGCTAGTTAATGAACATAGATGCAGAAATCCTCAATAAGAACATCCTTAATGAACATAGATGCAGAAATCTTCAATAAGATACTGGCAAACAGAATGCAGCAAATCATCAAGAACTTTATATACCATGACCAAGTAGGATTCATCCTAGTGATGCAGGGATGGTTGAACACATGCAAATCAATAAATGTAATACACCACATTAACAGAACCAAGGACAAAAACCACGTGATCATCTCAGTAGATGCAGAAAAAGTATTTGACAAAAGTCCAACACCCATTCATAGTAAAAAAAAAAAAAAACTCTACAGAAAATTGGAATAGAAGTTTTTTATCTCAATCTGATAAAATCCATCTATGACAAACCAACAGCCAACATCATTCTAAATGGTCAAAAACTAAAAGCTTTCATGCTAAAATCAGTACCAAAACAAGGATGTCCACTATCACTCTCCTATTCAATATAGTTCTGGAAACAATAGCCAGAGCAATTAGACAAGAGAAAGAAATAAAAGGAATATGGATAGGAAAGGAATAAGTTAAATTATCTTTATTTGTGGATAACACGATACTCTACATAGAAGACCTCAAAAACTCCACCAGAAGACTCCTAGATTTAATATCCAAATTTAGTAGCATAGCAGGACACAAAGTCAGCATTCAAAAATCAGTAGCATTCTTGTGAACAAATAACAAACTCACTGAGAGAGAAATTAGGGGAACAACACATTTCACAATAGTATCAAGAAAAATGAAATACTTCAGAGTCAATCTAACAAAGGAAGTAAAAGACCTTTACACTGAAAACTACAGTACTCTGAAAAAGGAAATCAAAGAGAATATTAAAAAATTGTTCTTGGATAGGCAGAACCAATATAGTGAAAATCACCGTACTTCCAAAACTGTTATACAGATTTAATGCAATCCCAACCAAAATACTAATAGTATGCCTCACAAAACTAGAGGAAAGAGTCCTAAAATTCATTTGGAACCAGAAGAGACCTAGAATAGCAAAAGCAATTCTGGGCAACAAAGGCAAAGCAGGGGGCATCACAATCCCCAACTTAAAATTATACTGCAAAGCTACCATGATAGAAACAGCATGATACTGGCAACAACAACAACAACAAAAAACCCAGACTCAAGAATCACTGGTATCTTCCCAGAAGAATTAAAATCATCATATCACAGTGATATATGCACAAGCATGTTCATAGCAGCACAATTTGTAATAGTTAAGTCTTGGAAACAACCTAAATGCCCAACAACTGATGAATGGCTAAAGAAGATGTAGTTTTCCTACACAATGGAATACTACACCTCCATAAAGAAGGATAAACTAGAGTCATTTGTATGTAAATGGATGTTCCTTGAGAACATACTATTAAGTGAAATAAATCAGACACTTATCAGTACCCATCAAATTGTTTCTCTGATGTGAGAAACCATAAGTGTAAATAAGGACAAAAGGGTATAATAGATATTATGTTAAAAAAAAAGTATTCAAAAGAGAGGAGAACTATATAGGGAAAAGGGGGATAAAGAAGGAAGGTTAAAAGGAAAGTAAGATGGGTGGATGAAAGGGAGGGGAGGGGAAGAGGGGGAGAACCAAGATACATCACGTACAGGTACAAAATAATCATGTTGATTATGATCATTATGTATATAATGTACCAATACATGTTCTTGGTAAAAATAAAAATTAAAAAAAAAGAATCATTGGAACAGTATAAAAGATGCAGAAACAACTCCACATTCAGCTATCTTATCTTTGACAAAGGGGTCAAATGCCTTCACTAGAAGAAAGATAGTCATTTTAATAAATGGTGCTAGTTTTCCACATCCCAAAGATTAAACCTAGACCCATATCTCTCACCGTGCAGTAATCTAAAATCGAAATGGATTAAAGATCTACATATTAAAAGAGAAAAACTTAATCTGCTGGAAAATAGAATAGATAAAGCTCTTAAAGTCATAGATGTAGGCAAAGACTTTACGAACAAAATCCCAATCACACCAGAAATATTACAAAGAATCAATGTATTAGTCAGTATTCTCTAGAGAAACAGATACAATGGTAGATATATGAATATTTAAGAGCTTACAATTTGGCTTCCTCGGGCTTCTTACAAGTCAGGCGTGGAAGCATGCAGAAGGTCCATCTGCAAGCTGGCGATCCGGAGGGCCCAGCCGAAGATCTGGAGGTCTGAAGGATCCAGGCGAAGATCTGGAGGCATGAAGGATCCAGGCGAAGGTCTGGAGCTCCTCCAAAGGAAGCGAAACCGATCCCAAAGAAACTGGCTAGGCTAGATTCCTCTTCATTTCCCCTTTATACCATCTAGAGAATGGGCCGGCCTAGGGTGGATCTTCTACACCCTGGGGTGTAGAATTGCTAAACCAATTTAGTTAAGCTTCTCTTACAAGTTGACACAATCAATCAACCATCATAATCAACAACTCAGATCATATCATATTAAAAAGTTTTTTCATAGCAAAAGAAATTGCCAACAGACTGAAGAGACAACTCACAGGATGGGAAAAAAAACTTACCAGCTATTCCTCAAAGGACTTATAACTAGAATATATAAAGAACTAAAAAAAAAGAAAAAAAAAACTAAACTTCCCAAATTTAAAGACTTCCCAATCCAAAAATGGGCTACTGAAGGGAATAGATACTTCTCAAATGAAGAAGCACAAACAGCAATTAAATATATGAAAAAATGTTCAACATCATTGATCATTCAAGAAATGCAATTTAAAACAGTACTAAGATTCCATCTCCAGAAAGAATGGCTAGCATCAAGAAATCAATCAATAACAAATGTTGGCGAGTCTGTGGGGGAAAAGGAACCTTTCTCCACTGTTGATGGGAGGAGTGTAAATTGGTACAACCTCTGTGGAAATAAATATGGAGCTTCCCCAAAAATCTAAAAGTAGACATTCCATTTGACCAAGCTATTCTTCTTTTTGGTATCTTCCTGAAATAATTAAAAGCATCATACTACAGTGATATATGCACTCACATGTTTATAACAGCCAAGTTTTTAAGGGCTTGGAAACAGCCCATTGCCCATCAATGGATGAACGGATGAAGAAAATGTAGCTTTTATATATAATGGAGTACTACACTGCTCTAAAGAAGAATAAACTTGAAACATTTTTAGGTAAATGGATGCACCTTGAGGACATAATTTTAAGTGAAATAAATCGGACATACATATTTAAATATCACATTGTTTCTCTGTGTGAGGAACCAAATAAGGACCAATATGAATGTTAGATACAGGGAAGTAGGAAGAACATGTTGAAATGGGAAGGGGAATAAGGAAGAGTGCAGGAAGGGAATGAATAGCAGTTAAAAAAAAAACCCACACATATACAAAGAATGGAAGGAAAACAATACAAGTACAAGTAAAGCTTTGTAGAGGGAGAGGAGAAGTTCTGTAAAGGGAGAGTGGAAGAAGGATTGAAAGGAAGGGAGAGAAAAGAAGAATTAAGATACATTATGTACAGGTGCAAATTCTCTATGATGAATGTAATCATTATGTGTGTCAAAAGTGTGGCAATAAAATTAATTTTTAAAAAAATCAACACAGAATGAAAGGAAGAGAGGGGAATGGGAAAAAAAGAAGCAACAAGATATATCATGTACAGGTACAAATCCCCTATGATGAATGTTATCACTATGTACATCTAAAGTGTACCATTAAAATAAAATTTTTTAAAAAAAAACACATTTATAGTGAGAAACGTCAGTACCCCACTACAAGAAATAGATAAACTAAACAAAAAAATTAATAACAACAACAAAAAAAATTAGAGTCGAGGCAAACATTTGAATGAATGGACTTAATACATATCTAAAGAGTGTTTCACCCAACAAAAACATAATACACATTCTTTTCAACAGCACATGGTAATTTCTCCAAAATAGACGACATACTAGCTAATAAAGCATGCTTAAATAAATGCAAAAGAACCATAATTTCACCATGCATATTGTCAGATCACAGTGCAATGAAACTAGAAATCAATAGCAACAGAAACTATGCAAACGGGTGGAAATTAAACAACACACTCCTAAATAATCTATAGGTCACAGAATTAAGGGAGAAGTAAGACAGTTCCTGGAATTATATGATAATGCCAATAAAACATAGAGCTTAAGAGACACAATGAAAGCAGTTCATTGTGGGAAGTTGATAACTGTGAACACTCACATCAGAAAAATAGAGTAAGTCCAAACAACCTAATGATGCATCTCAAGGGCCTAGAAAAACAAGAACATTCCAAACCCAGAGCTTGTACAAGAAAACAAATTTTTAAGATCAGAGCAGAAATCAATGAAATGGTATCAGCGAGTCAAAAAGCTGCTTCTATGAAAGAATAAACAAAATAGATGAACCCTTAGCTAACCTCACCAGAAGGAAAGAAAAGACACTGAGATCAGTGCACTAAGAAATAAAAAAGAAATGAAACCACAATGGACACCACTGAGATCCAGAACATTATTAGCAACTACTTCACAACCTATATTCCAAAAAATCGAAGAACTCAGAGGAAATTGAGAGATTCCTAGATACACATAAATTACCAAAACTGAATCAAAGAGACTTAAAAATTTTGAATAATCCAATAACAGACATTATGAAAGAGTAGCAGTAATAAATAACCTACCAAGAAGACAGACCCGATGACCAATGGAACAGGCTAGAAGATGCAGAAATAACTCCAAACACACTCAAATACCTCATCTTTGACAAAGGAGCCAAACACCCTCACTGGAAGAAAGATAGCCTCTTTAATAAATGGTGCTGGAAAAATTGGCTTACCACATGCCGAAAACTAAAACTAGATACATTTCTCTCACCATGCACTAAACTAAGATTGAAGTGGATCAAAGACCTAAACATAAAAACAGAAACAATAAATCTCCTGGAGAATAAAATAGGAAAAACTCTCGAAGGCATAGGGGTTGGAAAAAAATTTATGAATAAAACTGAGACTGCACGGGAAACAATTCAAAGAATTGATGCTTGGGACCACATCCTGTTAAGAGGCTTTTGCACGGCAAAAGAAATTACTAATAGAGTAGGGCGAAAAATCACAAACTGGGAGAAAATTTTTGCCAGCTGTCCCTCAGACAAAGGTCTAACATCCAGAATATATAAAGAACTCAAAAAGATCAAACCCCCCAAATTTAAAGACCCTATCCAAAAATGGACATCTGAAATGAATAAACATTTCTCAG
>PVJO010024190.1:6082-24867 GCA_004026905.1 Hystrix cristata
AAAAAAAAAAAAAAAAAAAAAAAAAAAAAAAAAAAAAAAAAAAAGAAAAAATAAATTATTTTTAAATGACAAAATATCCATAAAACTCAATAAACTGTTAGGGAAAACATGTGAATTGCTGATTTATCAAATGAACTAGTGTGGGAATTATTGCTATACATCTCAGCATCCTAAAAACCTCCTTTTAAATGTTAAAACATCCCCAAATCTCAATAAACTGATAGGGAAACAATACATGAAGTACTAAGTTATCTAATGGACGAATGTGGAAATTAATGTTATACATCTCCATGCCATGGTTAATTAAAACAGCTTTCCTTTTTGCCTTGGCAAGAAGGAACGATTGGATAGCCCATTCTACTAGGTCCAGAATCTGTGGCTGTCCATAACACATACACACTCAAATAATTATTTAAAACAACCTCTAGAGAGAAGATTACTTATTCACACTTGGCTAGTTTTACTATTTCACGTTGAATGAACATGCAAAATTCCCTATATGTTTGCAGATTTAAAAAATAAATGTATGGGCTGGGGATTTAGCTCAGTGATTAGAGTGCTTGCCTTGCAAGCACAAGGCCCTGAGTTCAATCCCCGGCACCACAAAAAAAAAAAAAAAAAAGAAAAAAAATAAATGTATGATTAACTATTTTTTTGTGTGTAAACCAAAATCAACTTTAAATTATATCACATCAAATTAATGAAGTTTTATTAGTCCTAAGTAAGACAGTAACTGCAGATGAAAATCTGTTTTGTGTTTTTTTTTTTTTTTTTGTGGTGCTGGGGATACAGATGAAAATCTGGAAGCTGTGATTTGCTCGAATTAGAAAAAACTTGGCTCTAATTTGCCTGTCAGGCATAAGGAAAATAGGAAGTTCTGGCTGTATCAGCATCCTCTAACCAGTGAAATTAAAAATTTAAATAAACATTCAGGATGTATATAAATGTCAGTTTATTTGATATCAAGTGTGTGCTTTTTGTGTACACACTTGTGTATGTATACTTCTTAGCATTATCACTAGTTAGAGGTGAATTAAGTGATACAAATTAAGGAAACAGGATAGTATCTTATAAAAATCATTTACAGACATAGCAGTCAGCTTTTACTAGTCTGTCATGAACCCTGTTTCTAAGTCTGCTTTTTGTTACATTATCTGTAATGTCTCTCCCAATTTATATACACAGAGATGTGGGGCTTGTAAGTTGCATTTGCTTATATGCAAGAGATTTTCCTTTCAATTACAAGCCCTATTCTTAATCCATGATTACAATATTTTCAATAGTTACTGTTATGTTGCCTGAGATAAGAATGGGCCTATAATTTTCAGTCAGTGGAATCTGAGTCTGATCTATCTTTCTTTTGATTTTTGTACTGCTTTGTATCAAATTGTTTTAATTTGTTCAAATTGTTCAGGATCTGAATTCACCTTTATGATAATGAATTTATATTTTCATGGACCATGAGAGAGAGAGAGAGGTTTGATTTTTATAAAAAGAAATCTTCGTTTTTGAGGAAATGCTTTCTACTTTTATGTATATCTTTATTTCAGTGCTTGGTATATCTGAGTATAGTGGTATACTTTGGGCCAAATATGCTGATTACATTAAAGGAGAATAGTGAACTCTAATCCTCGTTTTGCTATGTCAAGTATGAATATTTGCTCAGATGAGATTAAAATGATTTCTTTGAGATTCGCCATGGCTGACTAGAGGAGGACTCAAGTCAGAAAAGCTCAGAGGGGATTCACTGAGAAACAAGATACTCTGAATGACGGAAGGGCTTTCACCCGGAAACAGAAAATTAATAGGAAAGGCGATATAAGTAGATCAAAACAAACAAAAGGACAACTGAAAAAGGGAGGTAGCATTGCAGCATTGGGTCCGCCACCCCACTCCCACTCCTCTGGGGAGCAGCCATTCTGACAGAGAGGCAAAAAGCCTGCGGGGTCGATCTAGTGCCGCAGTGACCAGGTTCCAGGGACAGACTATGGCATGCTGACTCATCCCACACAGCCTCCCCTCCCTCCTAACACTGGGAAGAGCTGCACTCCTGCATTCTCTTCCCTAGCATGCATCCTGAGAAGAGGAGCCGTCCCCCTCCCCCTACTCAGGTCAAAGAGAGGACACACTGGCAAACTGCATCCTAGCAGAGTTGGCTTGCCTTGCAGCTCACTTGCAAAGTCGTCACAGGCGTGCACACACAGCCTCCGGCACTCACCTACTGGGCCTGCTTGCCCGGGTTGCCCACCAAGTCTCAGGCGAGTACAACCAGATCGCGTTGTAGCACCAGCTCTGTGGGTGTGCTGCCAACTGTGTCAGCCAGTGTGTGCAAAAGGCCCAGCACCAGCCTTGCATGTCCATGGGCTTGCAGGGCCACAGGCAAAAGTGCCTGAGCACAGGTAAGTGAGCTCTTTTCTGACTTTGCATGCCAGCATGCCGCCCCAGTCACCAGAGCATATATCTATCTGTGGAGAACATGGGTGGCCACCTGCAAACAGATTGCAGCTAAGACAAGAAGGGAACTGTGCAGACACATGGGCTGTCTGGCTTAACAGTCAAGAAGAAATCGCAACCACTGCTGCATCCTGCAGAATCCCCACCAGCTGTCACCTGAGGGAAAGGGAACCCCACTAACACCCTGGGCAGAGTGGCAGGGATTGCGATTGGGCATGCGCTAAGCCCCGTGGAATCTGCAGATTCCAGCCTGAAAGGGAAGAGCTGACAGATTCCATGCCAGTCACTGACATCTCTTACAGACTCCCTAGTCAGTGCGTGAAAGTAGTCACAGACCCCTGAGGACAGCCACCAGAGCATGAGCGTACTCCTGGCTCGGTGGTCCCATACTTCCTAGTGAACTTGCTTGCCGACTCTGCCATCATGCCCGGGGGGAGAGGAGGGGAGTTCCTAAACTAAAAACTGCGTCGGGATCACACTCTGTATGCCTGCGGGCTGGCGGAATGAAGTCCTGAGACTGGGATAGCTTCGGTTTTGCAGTGGAAAAGTCAGAGATAAAGCCGATGTGGCTGCATAGAATCACATCACAATCAGCGCAAGACGGGATTGGTGTGAACACCTCTGCTTTCTAGCAAAGCAGTCATGTGTGGATCACATAGTCACTCACTTGTTGGATTATTTGAACTGAATTCCTATCAGATATTTTCTGAGTTTTTTGTTTGTTTTGTTTTTTTTCTGTTTTTGTTTTTATTTAAAATTACTTTTTCTCACTTTTTAGATTCTTTCTCTCAAGGTTTTAGTTTGCTGTATTCTGCACTCACTCAGTCACCCCTATTTTAAGCCTCTACCCCCCATTTTATTTCTTCTGCTCTTCCTTATCTTCTCATTTACCTCTTTTCCACATTACAGGTAATCATACTTATCGACAGGTTCTGACAGCCACAAAACTTTTCTCAGTCACAAAGTACACCTCCCTCCTCCTGTAGGTCATCCTTTCACCTACAAATATCTTCTTAAAACTTCCACACTGCTTAACCCAACTAAAAGTACTCACACAGAATCTGAACCTATACCAAATTTTCTTTTATTATGTATCACTATCCTCATACCCCACCAACCTCACTCCATATTAACTTACACTTCTCTTTCATTCATGCTTCAGTATCTTCCCTCCTCTCCTGCCACATAGTAGAGGGACTGCTAATAATGACTGAACACAGACTCCATAAAGTATTGATGATGAGGGAAAGCGCAAATGCAAGATGTATCATGTATAAACAATGTATGATCAGATCTGTTGATGCTGTTATAACCAGGGGTGATTCTTTCTTCTTTCTTCAAAGCATAAGGACAGAATTCAAAACACTTAAATAGCAGATTGAATAAATACTATCTCTCGATTTATAAAGCTCAAAACATGTCAATGGAAGGCAGTATCTTACTAACAACAGTCATATAAATTACAAGCTCTCCCCATTATACTAGACCTCAAACTTGTGTAACAAAAAAAGGGAAATAAGGGGAAAAAATTAAAAACAAAAATGAAACACACACAGAATCAAGGGAAAACAAGGCAACAAAAGACCTCTAAGATCTTCCAACTCTCCTTGGGTAGATGAGAGGGTAACAAATGGAGACACAAATACCAGATAAAGGAGATCTATAAAATGATTAAATAAAGTTTATGGAGCTACTACTAAAAATGTCAAATGTGGATTTTGGAAAACAAGTACATATTGAATTGAACCCATTAGAATGATAGCAGACTTCTCAACACAAACTTTCAACTCCAGAAGAGTTTAGAGTGAGTATTCCAAGCTCTAAAAACAAACAACTTCCAACCCAGGTTAATACATCTGACAAAATTTTCCTTCAAAATATATGAAGAAATAAGTACATCACATGAAAAAAATCAAGATATTTATAAATACTAAGACAGCACTCCAGAAAATACTCAAAAATATTCAATACAGAAACAAGAAATGAAGAAATAAAGCCAAAATTCCAGATGGAATGAAAACACCAAGCAAGGTTAATGGATAAAAAATAACAACAAATAAAATGACAGGAAAAGGAAAACAAATGAGTCACCAACAGCGAAAGAGCACAATGACTATAATTAGTCAACAATACTCAGTGATATTTCTCAATGTTAATGGCCTCGGCCCTTCAATTAAAAGATATAGATGTGCAGACTGGATTAAAAAAATAAAAAGAAAAGAAAAGAAAAAGAAAACAGAATCCAACAATCCGTTGCATTCAAGAAACGTACCTAAACAAAAAAAAAATTCATAAACTAACAATAAAAAGATAGAAAACAATATTTCATGCATTTGGACCCTGCAAAGAAGCAGGGGTAGCAATTTTAATCTCAGACAAAATAAATTTCAAGCTAAAAATGATTACAAGAGATGAAGGGCATCATTCGATGCTGATTAAATGAACAATTCAGCAGTGAGAATTAAATCTTATAAATATTTATGCACCAAATATTGGAGCAGCAATCTTCATAAAGATTGCTGAACATGCACAATAAATAAATGCTAACATAATCGTAGTGGGGGATCACAATACCCAATTTAGCAAAGAAATAAATCTACTAAAAAAAAAAAACTCAGTAAAGAAATGTCAGAGCTAAACCATGCCCTTGAGCATATGGATTTAATAGCTTTGGTATTCCACTGTGTAACAAGAGAGTATACATCCTTCTCTACAGCATATAAAATTTTCCTCCAAATAGATAGCATACTAGTCCAGAAAGAATCAAAATCATGCTTTGTTTACTATCAGACCACTGTTCAGTGAAAAGAGAAATCAACCATAGAAAATTTAGAAGAACTTGGTAACTTAATAACCCACAGCTGAACACCTAATGGGCCACAAAAGAAATCGAGGAAGACATTAAAAATTTCTGGAAGTCAATAACAATGTCTGTACAACCTGCTGGAACTTATGAGACACAATGAAAGCAGTTATAAGTGTGAAGTTCAATCGAAGCCCACATTCAGAAAACAGAGCAAGCTCAAATAAAAAACCAAAAAAAAGAAGTTTAAGATACTTAAGAAACAACAACAATCCAAACCCAAACTGACATTAAGGACAGAAATAATATAGAGGGGAATCAACAAAATTCAGACTTTTTTTTTATTTTTAAAATGGAAACAAAGCTTTTGTAGATAGGGAGGGAGGAGGGAGTGAGGGGAGGGGAATGGGAAAAAAAGCAACAGGATATGTCATGTACAGGTACAAATCCCCTACGATGAATGTTATCACTATGTACATCTAAAATGTACCATTAAAATAAAAATTTAAAAAATCAGACCAAAAAAATACAAAGAATCAGTATAATGAAGACTGGTTCTTTGAGAGAATGAACGAAATAGACAAACTCTTATCCAAATTACCAAGAGAAAGAAAAGACTCACATCAATAAAATTAGAAATGAAAGAGATAAAATGAGAAGAGACAGCATCAAAATTCAGAAGATAGTAAAAACTACAAAAAATTGTATTCCAACAATTTGGAAAATCTCGAAGAAATGGACAGATAATTAGACTCATTGAAATTACCATAGCTAATGCAAGAAGACACAAAAATAGTAAAATTTAAAAAAGCAACAAATAAACAATGAAATTGAGGCAGTAATGCAAAATGAACCAGATTTAAAAAGTTGAGAACCTGATGGATTCACAGCTGAATTCTACTAAACCTTTAAGAACATTATTTCACCAATGATCCTCAGGCTCTTCAATGAAATTGAAAGGGAGTGAGACCTTCCAAGCTCAATTCTGAAATCCAGCATGACTCTGATCCCCAAACCAGTCCCTCGAGTGAACATAGATGTAACAATCCTCAACAAGATATTTGCAAATAATATGCAGCACACCATCTAAAAGATTACACAGCATAAACAATAGGTTTCATCCCGGAGTTGCAAGGAAGGTACAACATACAAAAATAAACAAATGCAACATGCCACGTAAACAGAAGCATGGACAAAAACCACATGATCTTATCAATACAGAAAGAAAAGAATTTTGACAAAATCAAACATCCCTTCATGATAACAATCTTGAAGAAGAAAGTAAGTATTGAAGGACAATTCTCGCATTTGATAAAAGTTGATTGTATCAAAACAATAGCCAAAACAGTATTAAATTGGGAAAACCAGAAAGCATTCTTGCTAAAATAAGCAAAAAGACAAGAATGCCCACTAGCACAACTTCTATTCAACACATTATTTGAAATATTAGCTACAGTAACCAGACAAGGTAAAGAAATAAAAGGAATACATACATAAAAGGAAGAAGTGAAATTATCATTGTTTGTAAATCACATGACACTCTACATAGAAGACTCGAAGAATTCCACCAAAAAATTCTTAAAATTATGAAAGAATTTCAGCAATATAGCAAGACACAAAATCCACACACAGAAATAAATAGCATTGGTGTACACAGATACCGAACTCAGTGAGAAGAACACTTTGAAAACAATACCATTTACTTTACCATCAAGAAATATTAAATACCTAGAATTAACTTAAGGAAGGGAAAGACTTCTACAATGGAAAAGGTAATTAGAAAAAGATTGAAGAGAACATTAGAAAATTGAGAGATGTCCCCTGTTTTTGGATAGGCAGAACCAATATTGTCAAAATGGCCATACTCCTAAAACTGTTAACAGAATCAACACAATCAAAATACCAACAGCATTTTTCAAAGAAAAAGATAAAATGATCCTAAAATTCATGTGGAATGAGAAGACATCCAGAATATAGCAAAAGCAATCTTGGGCTACAAGAACAAAGCAGAAGGCATTACAGTGCTTGACTACAAGTCATACTACAAAGCAATAGTGATTAAAAAGTGAAATGGCACTGGCACAAAATCAGAAACATGGATCATAGAACAAAAGAGAGGATACAGAAATATTTCCAGAAACATTCAAGTATTTGTTGTTTGATAAAAGGGCTAAAAACATACTTGGGAGGAAAAATAGCCTATTCAACAAATGTTACTGGGAAAATTAGTTATCTGTTTGCAGAAGGTTGAACCTGGACCCACATCTCCTACCATGCATTAAACTAAAATCAAAATAGATAAAACCTCAAAACATTAAATCAGAAGCACTGAACCTACTTGAAGATAAAATAGCTAAAACACTAGAAGTCATAAGTGTAGACAAGAACTTCCCTAAGAGAATTCAAATTCTGTAAAAACAGCAAGAATCAATACACAGGATTCCATCACATAAAAATTTCTGTACAGCAAAGGAAGCAATTAGTAGAGTGAAGAGACAACCTATGGAATGAGAAAAAAAATTGCCAGCTATTCCTTAGAGGACTAATACATAGCATTAAAGTACTAAAAAGATTAAATCACCTATAAAAGATCTAATTGAAAAATGGGCAAGTGAGATGATCAGACACTTCTCAGAAGAAATACAAATGGTCAACAAATGCATGAGAGTGTTCAACATTTCTGGCCATTAGAGAAATGCAAGTTAAAACAATGCTAAGATATCATCTTACACCAGAAAGAAGGGCAATTATCAAGAAGTCCAAGATTACCAAATGCTAGCATAGCTGCAATGAAAAAAGGAACCCTCCTACATTGTTGCTGGGGTCGCAAACTAGAACAACCATTATGGAAATCTGTATGGAGATTTCCTCAAAGAACTTGAGTTAGAAATTCCACATTACTCAGCTATTCTTCTTGTATGTATCTTCCCAAAAAATATTAGGACATCATATTATAGCACTACATGCATAGCAATATTTATATCAACATAATTCATAACAGCTAAATCCTGGAAGCAGCATCTGTGCCCGTCAACAGATAAATAGATAATGAAAATCTGGTGCCTATACATAATGGAATACTACTCATATATAGTGAAAGACAAATTTGAGACATTTGCTGGAAAATGGATACACAGAGAAAATATATCACTGAGTAAATTAATTCGACACACAGACATAAATACCACATGGTATTTTTCATTTGAGTAAGGCAATGTACAAAGAACAAAATAAAGGATGGCTGGGAAAAAAAAAACAACAGGGTAGACATCTTGCAAATAAGAAGGGATCTAGGAGAGTGAGGGTGAGCAGAGAGAGAAATGGATGGGAAGCAGAAGTCAGAATTAAAATATACCACGTACAGGTACCCAACACCTGCACTGAATATAAACACTATATGTTCTAATACCAAGAAAATAAATATGGATGGGGAGTTAGAGATGGAGGAAGGGAAATGGGTGAGAAGGAGATTAAGAAAAGAAACAAGCTGTTATGTTCATGTAATGATGATTCCCCAAGATGAATGTCAACTTCATATACCACGGACATGTACTAATGAAATTAACATTTAAATTAAAAAAATAATTGTAATGTTGAAGTCAATTTTTTCTGACAATGTTATAATATTCCTTGAAGATGAATGTTAACTACATATGCTATAAACCTATGCTAATAAAATTAAAATTAAAAAAGAATTTTAATATTGAAGTCAATTTTTTTGTGGCAATGTTATAATATTCCTTGAAGTAAACTTCTCCGGTTATTTCTAAAGTATTTTTAAGTGAAGCCATAAAAATATTTAATTTTACACGTTTCTGTTTCAGTGTGCCAGGGTCAGGTCTAAGTTCAAAAAGATTCTTCTCCACCATGTTACTTGCAAAACCTTGAAAATAAGCGTTTCTGAATGGTGAGCCCAGGTGACTGATCACCTCAGTCTATTTCAGGACACGTAAGGTACGTTGACTGATTTTGTATTTAATTCTCTAGATAAACTTTCTGTCTTTCTCAACACAGCCTCTCCAGCATTTGTTATTATTTGATTCTTTGCTGACTGCCATTCTTTCTGGAGTAAAATAAAATCTCATTCTCCCAAAGGAATGGCAATCATCAAGAAATCAAATAATAACAAATCCTAGGGCTGGGGATTTAGCTCAGTGGTTAGAGTGCTTGCCCTGCAAGCACAAGGCCCTGAGTTCGATCCCCGGCACCACAAAAAAAAAAAAAAAAAATCCTAGTGAGGCTATATTGAGAAAGTTGGAAACATTAACTACTACAAATATTATGGAAATCAGGATGGAGATTTCTCAAAACACTAAAAATTGAAATTCTATTCAATTTTTTGATATTTTCTCAAAACAGTTAAAGATACCATATTGTAGTGATACATGCATAGCAATAGCAATGTTTATAGCAGTACAGTCATAATAACTAAATCTAGAAAGTAGCCTATATGCCTACCAACAGATGAATGGATTAGGAAAGTCTGTAGTCTTGCATAATGGAATACTACTCAGCTATAAAGAATAAGTTTGTGACATTTGTAGGAAAGTGGATGCACCTTAACAATGTAATATTAAGTGAAATAAATCAGAGACACAAACTTAAATACCATAAGATTTGTCTCATATGAGAAACCCAAAGAAAAAACAAAGACAAAAATAAATGACTGATAAAAGGATACAAGGAGATAGGTCTTTTACAAATGGGATTGGGACAAGGGGCATGGGGAGGAGACATAAACAGAATTTGGGATGATTCGGGATGTGTTGTGTGCATGTAGCAAATACACACAGTTGATGTAGTAATTATGTATCACATACGAACTAAAAACATGAAAATTGAGGATGGGCATTCAGAAATGGAGGGAGACAGAAGAATGGGGAGGGGGAGAGGAATAAAATGAATTCAGATACACTAAGTACATCTACCTACTCCCCAAGATGAATGTGAGCATCATGAACTACAAGCATACACCAATAAAAAAAAATCTGTATACTCTACAAAGATTCTACATCTAGATTGCTAAATTCCAATATTTAGTCTGAATTACTCTCCTTTGACATTAGCCAAAGTAAATGCCTATTGCTTTTTTTTTAATATACAAATGACACATTTTAAAACTAACAGACCATTGTTGGTCCTTTAAAAAATTCCTTTAACATATGAGATACAAGTTATGTCTCTCATGATTGTGAAATGTTTAGAAGAGGGGACGTATTAACAACCTATTATCTACCAAATGTGATGACAGAAGAGAATTGGGGAGGAGATTATTACTACTTTTTAACAAAATTTTTGGCTAACAGAGGATGATCAAATTTCTACTCAGCTTTAAGTTATATACATATTTTAGAGCAAATAATTAAGAATAACTTGTTTTAGATGGGTTGCAGTAAAACTGCCTGATCTCAAAGAACAGAATGAATTTGAAATGCGCTATTCTCTATTTTCTCTTTGTGTTTGCAATAGTTTGTTTTTGGTAGTATGGCTACATGAGCATATTTGAAAATCTACTAGAAATATAACTAAAGAATTTTAAATAAAAACAATAAGGTTTTCCTTTACAGTGACAAAATATTACATTAAGTTTCTAAAATTAAATTTGAAAAACATCAGTGCTTTTAAGACCATGACTACTTGTTTATTATAATTATTAAAATTTATCTCTACATTTGTGTGTGTGTACGTTGGGGCAATGTGTATCTATATGTGGATGTGGGCACCTGTGGTTGCACTTTGGAGAAGTAACAAAAATTCCAAAACTGCTCCACAAATAAAAACTAAATAGCAGATTCACCTTACAAACATTTTCGGATTAGCTATTTACAAAAGCACTAAAATTAGTATAATACTAACTCACATTTCAGAATTATACTATGTGAATTAGTAAGGAGGTACACATGATTTTTACATGTACTCATTTTAATCTTTTTTCTTTATTTTAATTGTGTCTTTTACTTTTACTTTTATTACTACATGTCTGCAGTACATAATGTACGTATTCATTGTGGAAATTTGGTACATGTATGTGACACATCATAACACATTTATTGTGCTCTTATTTATGAGTTTCTCATAAGACAGAAATCATGCAATATTTAAATTTATGTGTCTGATTTATTTCACTCAACATTATAGTCTCAAAATGTGTCTATTTTCCTGTGAATGACTCAAGTTTATCATCTTTTGTGGCAGAGTAGTACGCCATTGTGAATAAATATCATATTTTCTTTATCCGTTCATTTCTTGATGGACATATAAGACCATTTTTGAAGTAAAGTGGAAGAGCACACTAGTCAAATTCAAACTGAAGAACAAGACTGGGAGGATGCTTGTGTTTGTATCTATGTATATGTGTGTGTGTGTGTTTTCTTTTTCTCCTCTCGTGAGGTGTTTCCATACGTGAAATAGAGAATAAGAGTTAATTAGCTCTTTATTTTAAGTAGTATCTTTCATGGGCATGCCACCAAAATTGTGTATGAGTGTTTCAAATACAACCTGTCCACTAGCATATTAATTGCTTCTGACTGTCTTATGGTTTCCATTTACACTTTCCTCCTCTTCCTTTTCCGTGAATCTGCAAATAATCTCTCAAAACACTCATTTCCTCCTTCCATTCCAGATATAAAAATAATACCACAAAAGTGCTATCTCTTTTCTTTCATTTACTGTTATCATTTTTCTTTTTCCTTTCTTTCTTGAGCAACCCGCTCTGGTCCCCTCCTGTCTCTCAGGAGCTATCTTTCTCTCTTTCAACGAAATTCCTTTCTTTCTAAACTATTCTCTTCCTTTCCATCTTCCTTTCTCCTTCCTTCATCCTCTGCATTACAACCTACTTGTCATCAATACTATTTCACTGTTTTCCTGGCACAAAAGAACAGTAAAATCTGTTGGAGAAAAAACATCCAGTAATCTATAAAGTTAATCCAATCGAATAGCAACAGATTTTCAGCACAAATCTTAAATGTCAGGAAAGCTTGGAGTGAAGCTTTTTCAAGCCATTAAAGAAAATAATTGCCAATCAGAATTTTTGTATCTTGTAAAATTATCCTTCTGAATTGATAAATGAAAAATTTTCAACGGCAAAGAGAACCTAAAGAAATTCATAACTACCAAACCGGCACAGCAGAAAGTACATAAAAACATTCTAAACAGAGACAGACCATCATGTAAAGTGAAATAAATCACAAGGTTAAATATTTCTTGCATTCTCTTATATCAGAAATACAATAAATAAGTAATTTAAAGAGTGAAATAAAAGACAGGCAGTAAAAAGCAGAGTGGTAGACATTTTGGAAATGGGAAGGGATCTGTGGAGAGGTTGGAGGGGGTGGGGAACAGAAAAAAATGTCGGGGCATTGACCAGAGGTATGTATGAGATGCTAAGGGACTTTTGGAGCCACACTCCGAAAACCTCCTGGAATGCATGGTTAGAGATTGAAAGAGTCTACAGAGCCACAAGTCCAAATAGGATCAAAACACATCAAAACACATTGCCTTAAGTAATGAGTGCTCTGGCCCTTGTCCTTCCCAAACTCCGATTTATCATTTAGATTGCCCCAAAGGTCAGTTATATAACACACTACACTGGTCTTACCCTGTCCTTCCTCTATACCCGAAATTAATCCATGCACATATGTCCTTCCTTTGTCTTTTATCCTGGCTTCCTGGTTTCATCAGTAAAATGCCACAGAAGCTTCAGTTTGGAGCTGACTTTATGAGACTCTCTCATGCTGCTGGGTCATGGTTAAGGGCAGTCCCTCTGGGGCCTTCTTGGAGTTTGAATTGGGCACTGGCTCCAAGTAATCTCTCACTCTTTGCATCATGCCACGGTTGTGAACTGAGACAGTAAAATGGTCTAGATGCAATATGGATATTTACCAATTTCTCAAGATGAATGTAATTAGTATATAACTCAAACATAAATGGAAAATGAAAAATATCAATAATATTCTTTATAGAACTAGAAAAAACTATCTTAAAATTCACATGGAAATCCAAAAGATCCAGAATAACTAAAGGAATCCTGAGAAATGAGAACAATGTGGAAGGCCTTACAATACCCAATCGCAAATTAGTCTACAAAGCCATAGTAACAAAAATAACATGTTATTGGCACAAAATACACACTTGTAGCAATGGTACAGAAAGGAAGATAAAGAAACAAACCCAAGCACCTGCAGACACTTGATTGTTAACAAAGAGGCCAAAAACATATGCTTGAGAAAAGACAGCCTTTTAAACAGATGGTGCTAGGGAAACTGCACATCCACAAGTAGAAGATTGAAACTAGATTCTTACCTCTCATTCTCTACTAACATCAAATCAAAATGAATCAAAGACCAAGACATAAGACCAGAAAGGCTGAAGCTGCTAAAAGAAATCAGGAGATTGAAGCCATAGGCACAGACAAAGACTTCCTGAACAGGACTCTAATAGCACAAGAAATAACAGAAAAAAAAAAAATCAACAAATGAGACTCCATCCAATTAAAATCTTCTGTGTGGTTAAAAAAAAGAAAAAGAAAAAAGACAGTTTATAGAATGGAAAAATATATTGCCGGGTACTCTTCTGGCAGAGGATTAATATTTAGTATCTACAAAGAACCCAAAAAATTTAACACCAAAAACCTCAAATAAACCAATGAATAAATGGCAAATGAACTGAACAGGTACTTTTAAAAAAAGTAGAAATGGCAATAAGTATATGGAAAATGTTTAATATATTTATCCATCAAAGAAATAAACATCAAAATTACTTTAAGATTCCATCTCACTCTAGTCAGAATGGCTATCATCAAGAATACAAAAACAGTAACTGCTGGGGAGAATGGCATGAAAAAGGAACTCTTTGGCACTGATGGTAGGAATTTAAGTTAGTAGAGTCAATATAGAAATCAGTTTGGATGTTCCCAACAGACTAAAAATAAAACTACCCCATGACCCAGCTAGAATACTCCTTGGTATATTACTGAAGGGAGTAAAGTCAGTATGCTATAGGGATCCCTGCATATCCAAGTTTATTATAGAAAATATAGAAAAGCACCAAAATAAGGAAAGATTCTAAATGCCCACCAACATATAATGGATAAGGAAAATGTGGAGTATTTTTCAGACATAAAGAAGATCAAGATTATGTGATTTGCAGGAAAATGAATGGAACTGGATATCATCATATTAAGCAAAATAATCCAGACACAGAAAGACAAGTATCACGTACTTTTCCTAATATGTGGAATCTAAAATATGCTGGGCATGATGATTCATGCCAGTAATCCCAGCACCACTCGAGAGGCAGAGGTAGGAGGACTGCTGAGAGTTCAAGGCCAGCCTGGACTACACAGTGAGTTCAAGGCCATGCTGAACTACAAAGTGAGACCCTCTCAAAAGACTGGAAAAGAAAAGTGGGGGGACTATTCACCAACAGGAAGGGACAAGAGGGTGGCATAAGGAAGGGTAATGGGTGTGACACATATGATCAAAATATACACGTGTATGAACATTCAACATTGAAACTCAATATTTTGTAAACCTAATAGGCACTAATAAACCTTTTTTATATAGGTTCATATTTAAATGTCTTGCACGAATGAAGAAAATTGTCAAATGACACACAAAGTTATGGAAATGAAAATCCTCCAAGCCAGACTTTGTGGTCCACACCTGCAAGCCCAGTACTTGAAAAGCTGAGGGAAGAGGATCACTGTGAGTTAGAGGCAAGCCTGGGCTACATAGTGAGATCAAAGCCAGCCAGAACTACATAGTGAAACTCTACATCAAAAAGCCAAAAAAAGAAGAAAGAAAAACTTCTCCTGAATTTAGCAAATATTTGACCACTGTTAATACTATGAGGAATGTGAGCAATGAGCAGACTAGATTACCATGTTTTGAGGAGCAAATGAGAATTTATGAAGTTTTAGATGATTAAAGTAACTTTCTCATTTGAATAGGATATTAGAGAAGGGTAATGATATTATTATTCAAAAATAAATAACAAAACCCTTTAGCCTGCTATTTATTTATTCCACAAAATTGTTTATAACTTGGCTCTAAGATTTTCCTAACTTTATCTCAAAAGGAGATGAAAATACTGTTCCAAAAAATTTTTATACAATTTGCTCTCCATAGGATATGATTATAATCATGTTGAAACTGGGCTCTAATACTATTATTTATATTTAGACATAATTGTGAAATGCTTTGATAATCAGTTTCTGACCAGGAAGTTGATTTTGAACTTTACTCAGATGGAGAAATGTGGAGAGGCTACGCAACTCTGGCAAAAAAAAAAAAAAAAAAATTGCACCTATTTTCATGTAGAGTGAACAGAACCATAGAACCATAGTGAATAGAACCGTGACTATAATCAAAGCATCTGACAAAGCCATATACAGATTAAATTTTTGTTTTGATGTTTTAATCTCAGGACACTTATTTTAATTAGTTGTAGTCTCTATAAGATAGCAATCCACGTAATATTGAATAATGTGTTTTGGCTTTAAAAAATAATGTAGGGACAAGAAAGAGAAAAGGGATCTGAAAAAGAATTGAAGGAAAAAATGTAAATAGAGCTTTTGCAAAAAAGAAGAGGAACAAGAGTCGGAAGGCGCAGAGAAGGAAAGGAGCGGAAGGGGACAAAAGAAACAATTAAAATGTATTATGTATATATAACAACCCCTCACGATAATGTAATCATTATGAATGACAAATGTGTGCTAATAAAAAAATCAAAAAATAATAAAGTGGTTAATAGTAAGACCACATGTTAAAGTCAGTTCTTATTATATTATAAACATTCCTCTCCTAAAGTAAGATGTTCACACTTCAGATATGAGTGTTCTGCCTGTATCTCCTTATGCTAAAGGAAAAGTGTACAAAGGTATGCAATTTAATGTCATGTATAATTGCCTAAATGTATAAACTACCTCGGCCAGCAGCAGAATCGTTTTTATTTTAGTCTATAAAATAGGTTATTACGCTAATAATATTCAATACATAATATTATAAAATTAGATGAGTTTGTCAATAGAGAAGTGGATTTATACTAATTGAGTATCCATTTTATGCTGTGCTAATTTTATACATTATTTAATTTAATCTTCACAATGCTGTTACTCAGGTATCTCAGGAAAATGGGAAATCTGGGAAAATGAAGATCCTGAGGTTCAAAGACAATAAAGACCATATAACAAAAACCTACAAATCCAGATCTGAAAAAAAAAGAGTTCGATCTGACTTTAACAGTCATGTCTCATCACCCCTTACTTCCCAATGTGCTTAACACTATGTCTAGCACCTACCAGACATTCGCAAAGTTTTCTTGACTCAATCCCCCCCTTTTATTTTTACAAATCCTTATTTTTTTAACTTAATGTAGCACAAGTATCTAGTGTAGCCTCTCAGAGTGATCCTGAAGGCATTAATACCGCTACATAAGTGAATGCTGAACCTTGCCTATTAGGAACTAAATGCATTATAAAATACGGTTAAAGCATGTACTGAAAACTCTCAAAAGATAATGTTTCAATTAATGTATATGAATTGATTCAGTAAATTATGAAGCACAATCTAGAAATAAATATTCTTCTAATTTCTGCTATTATTTTTATGAATATGTTTGTGATACACAATAATTACACTCATCTTAGAGAACGGGCAGATATATGTATTGCATCTTAGTCATACTTCCTTTCCTTTTCCTTTCCCATTGTCCCATATCCCTCCATCATAGATCCCCTTCCATTCTCCACAAAGTAATAAAATATCATAATTATAAATTATTAAAATGAAGATTCATATTGTATAAGAATTACTGAATTGTATAACTTTTATAAATACTTACTGATTTGTATTTGATATACTATACATTTCTTGTTATTACCAAAGTGTTAAATCAGGCTTAGAAATTCATAGATATATTGAATGTATTAAAGTGTTTGTTTATTACACATGTAAAATATTCTATTCTTGCTATGTTTTCTGTTATCCAGTCCTTACCCTCATCTTTTATCCAATCTTCTACTTTCTTACCCTTTTAATAGTAGTTCTACATTCCCAAAGTATATTCATTGAAGAAAAATAGCTACTTATTTTAAATTTAAGAATGTTGATGGCTGCTTTTATTTTATTTGGGGTGGCTAGAAAATTCTCACTAATTACAACTAGGGGAGAGGAATATTACGTTCTTACTTAGAATGATATTCATTTCCTTTACAGAAAGAGTTCACATAAGTGATAAATTTTTGGAAAGCATCAGGTACTGTTAAAATGTTTTCATATTAAATTTGGTGTTTCAACATTTCAATATAAGATTGCCTAGCAAAGTTATAAAAGAAAAACTAACCACAATCAAATGCCAATCTCCCACTATGTTTCCTGCATACAATTTATGAAGTTTTTTTTTTATTCTGTCATAATAAGGACAAAAGAAAAATGGGCTAATTTTAAGAACGTGGTGGTTTATTTTCATCTCTCCTACTAGTGGGTAGTGGGTGGTATATTTATTATCAACATGTAGTTCAAGAAATACATTCATATATATACATATATTTTCAATTTTGAATAGGAATGTGTGGTTTCTGAATGTTCAGTATAACACTACCATGCTAAATCTGTTCTTCTTTTCACAAAATTGGTAACTTTAATTTTCACCATAGAAAGAAAAGGACAAAGTGATTTTCATTTGGGGTGATGATTTTGTCTCAGTACTTCAATGATAAGATTAATTTATGTATGTATCAGACATGTCAATACTGTTTTTGATGATTCAAAATGGAAAATACGTTTCTCTGGTGAGGGCAAGAACATCTTTCTCTTATCAGGGTGCGCACTAGCAATATTTTTCTTTCAAGGAACAGCACAGTGAGATGCATCTTTTGCTAAAATGCCTGAACGCCATATGTGGTTCTCTCACTCCTTTTTATATGGACTATAGGAAAATCAAAAGCATTCCACGCTTACTTTCATACTTTTTATTTTAAGTAAAACTCATGGACAAAAAAATGTAACAAGAATCAAAATACTTGAAAGAAATATTTACGAGCTTTCTGGAATTAATAGGGTAAAGTAGTGTAACAAATTTCTTGAGAGCAGTTTTCAAAAACTAATGTTTAAAGGCTAAGTGATCTACTCATTTACTTGAGGTATTTTAATTATACAGGAATTATATAGTTCATTCTAAGAAATTAGAAAGATATGGAAGAAAAGTGTATTTGTAGGCTTCTTTTTTCTTTTCATAAAATCACAGATAGAAGGTTTTCATTCTGTCATAATCTCTCTCGTATTAAAAATTATTTGTGTGTAAGGTTTATCTCCAAATTATGTACTTCTACTTAATTGACAATGGATTGGTTATGTTGGTTGTCCCCACAGAAGTGTCTTAACCAAACCAAGTGCTTAATGTAGTTCTGTAAATTGTGAAATTTTATAGAAACATTAAAAATCATGGTATCATCAGAGAACAAGGAGTATTGCCCCAAAAATATGATGAACAAGTAGACCCAATTAAGATTGCAAAGGCCCTGAAAAAA
>PVJO010024191.1:0-24786 GCA_004026905.1 Hystrix cristata
TTGTTATTATTGTAATTCACTGGTTTTCTATTTGGAGATGGTATCAGTGAAATGGAGGCAAAATTAAAGCAAGGAACTTTAAATTCAGGTCAAGACAGTACTTAGAAAGATGATGATAAAGAATTACAACCTTCAAATTATTTTCCAGAACTAGTGCCACAAGGAGCATGCGCGTGTGCATACACGCACACGCACACACACATGCAAAAACACACACACGCACACGCGCACACAGACACACACACACATACCAACATCCCTGCACAAAAACATTCTTTACTGTCAAAATCCCTTGTCAACGGATTTACATGGTGTAGTTATTCAAGAATCCCCATTTCACTGTGTGCTCTACGGATACCTTTAAAAAGCAACAGTAGCTCCAAGAAAATTAAATGGGCAAATGGCTAAATAAAAGCCAATTTTTACAAGTAAAACAGCTAGTGGGTATTTAACTCTTGAAAGTAAGAGATAAAATCCAGAGAGAGAGAGAGAGAGGAAGAGAGAGAGAGAGAGAGAGAAAGAGAGAGAGAGAGAGAGAGAGAGAGAGAGAGAGAGAGAGAGAGAGAGTGACAATCATCAAAAGGTCAAAAAGTCAGGTTATTTTTTGTTGTTTTGTGTGTTTTGTTGTTTTTGTTTTTTGTTTTTTTGGTAAGGCACTTACTTAGTGGCTACAAAAGGAAAAGTCATTCAGCTAGGTGAGAACCTAAAAATTCTAGAATGTAAACTTACTAGGAATAAATGCTGACACAAAATGCAAAATGAGAGATTGAAAAGGTTCTACTCATAGTAACACACATCAATGTATCTGTTGATAATATGTCACTTGTTGCTGAAGAGCATTCATGTAATAAACTGATAATAACTTCTCAATCCAGATGATGAGTCAACAGATATGGCACATAAATACCAGCCAGTAATATTTGTCAGATGTGTAAATGCTGGTGAAAATCAGTATAACTTAGTCTGCAACAGGTGACAGAATCAAGGAAACACAAGATGTATTTAATAGTCTTTCTTCACTACCTGGAAACAAAATTTCTGTCTTAGAATTATTATGCTTGTATCTATACTGATGTTCATCTTTAAGAGAGGTTTTGTTTGCTTAACAGAAAATAAAGTACCTATTTAGTCCAGCTTCTTTCACAATGAGATGCTAGTGTCAAAAATTATTGTAGCTGATAAGAAATCGTTTTGCAATGCCAAAATGGAGTTAACGTTTAAAAAATATTTCATACAAGAATGTTTTAAAAAGTGAGTATGAAACAGGATACAGGGAACCTAAATTGCCTGCTACATGCAAAAATCAACGGTTCATTAGGAAAACTTCTTAGCAAGTTCTAAAGGTGTTTGAGGTAAAAGGTGAATTGTAGGAGTTTTCAAGAAAATTTTACATCATATTTTCCAGAGCATTTGACAACGAATAAATTATGAAAACTAGCTCAATTAGCAGGTGTTTTTATAACACTTAAACTCTTTGTATAACTCCCTTTGAGACTGAAATAAATGTTTTCATTTTAAGTGACAAGATTTGTAAATGTTAAAGCAAGAGGTATGTGGAAAAATTACTTCAAAGGCCTAGATCTTGACATGTTTTTGCTGATAGTTGGACTTGAAGGATTTCAAAAGGATACCAGTGAATCTCAAGTCACCTGGAGAAGTATAAGGAAAAGTCAAAGATCAAGTTTGAGCAGCTTGTGACATCTCTTTTAAGAAAACGTATGACTAAGTGAGAAAACTTTTCTTTGGATTATCTGCCTGTTTGAGAGCTTGCCTGTAAAAAGAGTGTTTGATGAATGTAGATGGACTGCACTCTAAAGATTGTATACTCGTGTGCCCCTGCATAAACTAGAAATTTCTCTGAAAAAAGAGAAGCCTGTGATTGACAAGGGAAAAAAAAATCTAGTCTCTAACTCTGAACAGTTTCAAACAATCTTTTTTTAAAATCAGGTACTAAGAGCAAGCATAGAAATCCACTTATGCCAGCAATAAAGGAATGCTAGTGCTCACATAGGCTAAGACTCAGAATCAAATGTATTAAAAAGAGCCCAAATTTCTATTAAACAGATAAATTTTAGTCTTAATTTTTCCTTTAAAAATTAATATAGTTTACATATATAGGCACTTAAAAATATCAAGTAAAGTACATATTTTCAGTTTTCAGCCATATCGATTTATAGTTTTCATTTAAAGAAAATAATGTGATTACTAATTTTGGCAGGAGTACAATTTTAGTATCATACAATCTAATTTAAGTCTATAGATATAGATAACGCCATAAATGTTTGTTAACAGATATGAGTATGAACTTTGGTTAAATTATTTTTAACTTAAATGTTCTGGAACAAAATTCATCCCAGTAACAATAATTCACATGTATTACTGTTACTAAAATTTTCTCTACAGTTGACATGTGGTATTGAAAATTAGGTCATAATTTTCCAAATTGTTTATACTAACAATAATCTTCATAATTAATTATAGGCTTTGAGTGTTGAAAGTAACTGGTAAAACACATAACTAAGAAATTTGTTATTATGAGTAAAGAGTATGATAATAATGTCAAAATTGTATAATCATAAATCCTACACCCAAAAAGTAAGAAAAGATATGCAACTGAGAATGTGACAAATAGGGTCTATCATTGTCTATAAGAAACTTACTTTCTTTTCTTTTTGGTCTTTGGTCAGTAGACCAAACTTTGAAGACTGTGTACTTGTGGAGATTTTGCTGAAGAAAATTGGATTAACATATTTAGAATAACTTTCCAGTATTTATTTTCAGTATGAGTATTTCTGTTGCAAAAAACTAAATACAAGGATCAATTCCGTTTCATTTTACTTCTCTACAGGAGTATTAAGAGTACCTGGAAAACTTTCATGATTTTTGTAGACTGAAAGCGCCCCAACTCATTTGTTTAAAAGTGATTTCCATTAAAATAGTACTACGAAGCAGTGGCCTTTAAGGTAACCCGGTGAAATAGTATTGTTTTTATGAATAGGATTAATAACCTTATGAAAGAGAACAAAAGGAATTTGTTCATCCCTTCTGCCACATGAGGACAGCGCAAGAAGTCACTATCTATGAGGAAAGAGTTCAAGTCAGATGCCAGATCTGCTGGTTCCTTGTTCTTAAATTTCCCAGCTACAAAACAGGAGCAATAAATTCTGTTTTTTATAAATTACATAATTTAAGGAATTCTATTGCAACAATTCAAAGAGACTAAAGCAATGATTTTAAAACTCTAAGATTTCTCCTGCTGTCTTTTTTTCTAGAATGTAACATTACACGGTTTTACGTTTATTAAGAATGAATTATTTTGTTGGTGAAGATAGAAAATCTTTTTGTTGTTGCTTTTGTTTGTTTTACCATGTTTCCTGTTTTGTTTATATTCCACATGTACATAATTGTTTGTGCATATTAACTACACAGAATATTGGGTTCCATTGTGGTATTTTCATACATGCATACAGCATGTGTTTGTATGATAAGAAGCACTATTATATGAGTGGAAATTTGTTTTATAATATAACTGGATTGCAATCACTCAAAGGAACGTGGTCTATGAATTTCTGAGGAGACAAAGTGCAATTTCAGTGGAGCTAAGTATTGAAGTATTGACCATGTAGGTTTCAGAAATATTGATAATGTAACTGAATTTGATTTTAACTTTTTGCTGTTTAACTTTTTTCACAGTGATAATGTCAGTCTTTTGTATGATTTGCATGTGAGATTTTAATTTCAGATTCTATTTGGATAATTTTCTTCTTTTTGTTCCCTCTTCACTCCTTTTATGATTAGTATTTTAAGAAGTTGAAAATGCTTTTACCACTTAACTCAGCAGTTGGTTTCGGGCCTAACTATGTAAGAGATTGTGAAAGGGGATTGTGTAAGATTTTGGAATGACGATTTTTTATATCGTACTGTGATAATAAATACGTAAGTGTCTACATGGATGTTATTATTTGTAAAGCCCACGGAATCTTACAAGAGGTGTATTTTATACTTATAAAATTAAATTATAAACTATATATTTGTAAAGTTTATTTTATAAAATGATATCTTGAAATGAACCAATACTTTTCCATTTTTTTCCGATGATCAGTACAACCTTAAATGGAGGACTGAGGAGGAGGAATGTCTTAATCTAAGCCACATTGTTCACAATGTGATTCTTTCGCTCTTTACAGTCTTTTATCTTCTGTATTAAACAGGTATTAAACATTAGAAAGAGGAAACATTAGTGACATTTTTGCCAGGCTTTTTATTCTTATAGAGTATCATATAATGGTAAGTGTTGTTAAATTCTACTGGCAAAGGAGTAATTTTGATATTCCATCTATAAATTGTTAGTTTAAATATGTAATGCAAAATGTAAATATATTTCCTTTTAAGATTTGGAAAACTTTGGTTATATATGAGATAAACTGTTCCTACCACTTCATTTATATGTTTAGGGGAAAAAAAATAAGCCTTTATGCAGATACAAGACTTATAGTAGGGATCCCAAAGGGAAAAAAAAAAAAAAAAACAGAAGAGCCTCTCTCTCTCTTCCTCCCTTCCTCACTCCATCTTTCATTTCTCTCTCACATATTCTTTATGGAATTGACTAGAGAAACCTGGAAACTCCATAATCTACCATATACAAACTGGAGAATGAGGAAACCGTGCAGTACCATTCTGAGTCTGAAGGCCTAGGGAGGTGGAGGACCAATCGTGCATCTCTCAATCTTGGGACAAATTGGCTGAGCAAGGTGAAGTTAGAGAGTCAGGATGTGGGGTGCAGAAGCAGCAGCTGTCATATCTAATGACAGAAGAACGTACTTGTTTCTTGGTCCTATTTGGGTCTTCAAGGGATTGCATGCCATCTGCTCCTATTGACGATGGCAGACCTTTTTCACTCAGTCTACCAACCCAAGTGCTAAGCACTTTGGGAACCTTCATCACGGATACATCCAGAAATCTTACTTTGTCAGAATCTGAACAACCCTTAGTTCAGTCAAACTGACGTGCAAAATTAAGTATTATAGGTCCTATATTTATGAAGCAGGCACTCTAATTGTGTCGCATATTAACTAAAATTTATGAAGAATGCTGGTGTATGAAAAATAAAGTGCTAACAGAGCATATTAGGAAATGATAGTAGTTTAGATCTAGAATGGTCTGCAAAGACTTTGTGTGTCCATAGGGGGCGCTCTGGAGATGTGCTTGGATCATGGTGGCGCTGTGTTCATCAGCAAATTAATCCAGGGATGAGTTTGGAGCTAAATGTGCTGTTAGGAGGTGGGACTGATGGGAGGTAAGTCAGACAGGCAAGACCTGGAAGTGTGGCTCTCTCTCCCCAGCTCCTCTCACTTTCTCTCTCTCCTTTTCTCTCTCTCTCTCCCCCCACTTCCTGGCAGCCATGAGGTAAGCAGCTTTTTCTCTGGTGTCTGCTCTGCCCTCTGGGTCTCCTTGGAATCAGCCAACCATGGACAATAACCTTAAGCCAAAATACAGCTCTCCTCCTTTCATTTGTGAGTGTTGGATATTTGTCCCAACTATAAGAAAGTAACTAAAACAGCTATTTTGAACATAGATGGAGAATCTCTACAGAGGATGTGACTTGTCAGCTAAGTTGGAAATTTTATGCATAAATGAATTAACTACTATTTGCAAACTATAAACTGGTTGGACCAACGATGCCTCTGTTAAGAAAAATGCATGATGAATACTTAAATAATTTGTACCTATTCTTATTTGATGAAGCTTTGTTCTAACATTTCACTAAATTTAAGTCTTAAATTTCCTATGTCATTTCTATCTGGCTAACAACATCCCGCGTGCACTAACCTCACAGCCAGGGCTGCTTGATGAAAGGGATGATACTAGGAATCCCATCTGAAGCCGCCATTTAAAAGTGGTCTTTTGGAAATGTATTATTAAACGTATTGACTAATCAATCTAAAATAAAACCAAATATGTTTCATGCAAATATTGTATCATTTTTATGTATTAAAAATGAAAATATATTTTCACAGAAGCTTTTTAAATGTGCAAAATTATTCACCTCGGAGTGACATGACTCTGCCTTCCTTCAGTATTATCTTTGGGGAAATCTTCACTAGATAAATAGTATGTTTCTTTATCACCTACTTTGTGGTATGAGAGACATGGTAACATCATTATAACACATGCTATGTATGCAGTATATAGTCAAAGTTTACACTTTTTACACAGATTAAGGTGATCTGAGAACATGATTGGGATGAGGAATTTTTTCTCATAATATATTTTTAATTCGATTCAGAAGAACACACACATAGTGTTTAAAGAATATATTTTGTGAATTGTTATATATGAATCATTATTTTCTGATTTCTCTCTTTTACATTTGTAATTGTGGGTATTATATTCAAAATTTAAAACATCATAGGCAGAAGCATATTTTTATGCAATGTTTTCATCTTTTTATCAAGAATCTATAAAAACATGATACAATTTGGCTTATGCACTTTTCTCTTTGTGACTGCAGTAGACATGGAAGTGAAAATGGGTCACTCACAGAACTCATCAGAGCACATATTGTCTAGGGGCAAATCCAGTATCTTAGATAAAGGGCAGGTTACATTGGGTTCTGCTTTTCTAAATGGCAGTGTTGAAGGGCCCCTATTAACTGATAAATAGGTTTTCTCTTAGACTTTCCCCACCAGAATATGCTTGCACAGTCTTCAGTTCTCTTTTACCTTTGATTCCTGTACATACATTTTGAAATTTTCTAGACTTTTTCCCCTCAGTAAACACAGTATTTATATCTGAATATACACGAACAAGGAATAGCAATATGAGACATTATGAACTTTAATCATTTTAGACACAGAGTTATTAGAACTCAGAATGCACGTCATATTTGATGTCATCTATGTTAGCTCTTTTGATCCATCAGTATTTCTTCTTATACATACTCATCTTCAGAGTCATACTCTATCTTCCTACTTGTTTTATACCCAGACAGAACTCTGGGGAAATTAAAATTAACTCATTTTTGTGTGACTCTTCCAGACTCTAGTTATTTTAAATACATCTTTCTGCACCTAGGAAAGCTATAACATTAGATATCCTAATAGTGAAATATTAATTCAATTGCATCAAGTAAGACTGTTTAGTTTAGATGAATAATTATTAATTTCAATGCATCCTTGTTTGCTAGCTCTGATTTTTTCATTTCACAAAATATTTCATAACTCTGATATTCCTTTTTTCTATAAATATGCAAATATTGGATATGAATAAATAAATTTCATAATTTTAAGCTATAAAACGAGTGATTTCGTCTTGATAAAGCTCTGAAAATATAATGAGAGAATACTAAATATACGCCAAAATTTTGGTATAAGCCAATTATGCTGGGCCTGTTGTTTGTTCAATAGGAAGTGAGCACCTAAGGGGCGGGAAACAGACTCCACTGTCCTACTTTTTAAGTATATAAATAATGAAACATGATGAGGGGTGTCTCATGGGAAATTCTGTCTGCAGCACTTACTAATCATTCTCATATAAAACTTTGCCACCTAATTTATTCAATTCAGTGTCAGGAGAGATGGGCCGGGAGGGCATTCAACTCCTCTTAAGCCTCTTGTAAAACATTAAGACAGCTTGTTTGATCCATTTTATAAGAATCTGTTAAAGCACATGGTGAAGCTAAGTGTTCTCTAAACATGAGTGCAGACAAGCACATGTGTGCTGGTAAGTAAGAAGTAACCAGCCTTCTGAAAATATATTTACTAAGCAAGTCAAAGGTTGTGTTCATAATTTAGAGGATGCTGATTAATGGCAAAGATTCACAACTCTACTAAATATCTTATTTTTAAAGAGGAGGTCAAATCCCAGTTATGTGCTGCATGCTATAATTTGTATGCCTTAACACATTAAGACATAAAACAATTTCAACTGCACGAATATTGCAGATAATATACAGAAATTGGCTTTACTTGTGACCCATACTGCTCAGGAACTTAGCAGCACTGAGTCTTTAAGAAACATAATATTCCTTCAACAGGTTTGTCTTGATATATCACACATGGTCATGGATTTGGAAAGTACCCTAAGACAATGGTAGATAGCAAGGACTAGGGTTGATATATTTACTCTCAGATTTCTGTTTTGTTTTGAGACAGAGCCTCTCTCTGTAGCCCAGGCTGGCCTCGAACTTTCAGTGATCTGCCTGCCTCCCAAGTTCTGGAATTACAGGTGTGAGCCACCACGCCCTGCTACGCTGTGATTTAGAGGCTGACGCCCCACACTGAAATTCTACTTTGCTGTATAATAATGATGTGATCCCACGAAAGTTACTTATCTCATGTCTGTAAGAGAAACATACAGAAAGGGCTATTTTGACAACAGTATATATGACTTACTTTGTTTTTATTAAAAATCCACTCATATACTATTCTGATCATATGGTAAAAATAAAATAAAATTCATGTTCTCACAATAACATTATACATATCAAAAAATGTCTTAGTGTTTAATATTGTATTATGAAATATATGATCCAGATGGGAGGTCGTTTACTATAACTCTTTGAAGATCATGGTCTTAGTAGAATACAAAAATCTATAAAAAAAGTTTCTAATTCTCATAAATTAATTTCAGCTTAATTTATTTAATGTTCTATCACTTCACTGAGGCTCTGAATAAGGCAAGAAAAGAGAAATATGGTACAAAGAAATAGCTCTTTTGTCTTTCACATGCAAGATAAACATTAAAACTAATGTTCCTTTTAATATTTTCCAAATTTTTAAAACATTTTAAGTCCTTTTTATTCAATTTATGGCTACAAGAATGCATCAAGTTAAAACAGGTTGTTTTATCTAAACCACACCTTAAAATTATTTGTACAATTTAAAACTTCAAGAACAAATGAGGTTATGAAATAATATAGCTCAGTTTGAGTGTTCCAACTTCAGTATTTTCTATTATATCAAAAAATAATTAAAATGGATGAAATATTATGCATTCGACATTTTGCTTTCATAAGCCCAGAGAAGTTGTTCAAACACCCCCTGTCTCGATTGACTTTATCTTCTGTTTGCAACGCTACATTAGGCACTTTAAAAAATATTTTAGACATTTATATTTGTATTCGTATGTTATGAATTACTGGATGGTTTTTCATAACCTTAGGCACCATTCTATTGCTACATAAGAAACATGAACATGTTTTAAGAAACATAGACTAATTGAATGTGATTAAAAGATAGCAGGGCTTGGGATACAAGTGTCTTATCTCTTCTGATGTATATTACTTAAATTCAAATCCTTAAATTTCTAATTTTAAAAATGGGCCACAAATAACCCCTCATTTTTTTCGAATCCTATTAAAAAAGAAGTAATGTGTGAACCACTTAACATAGTACCTAATGCATAGGGAACAGTTAAGAATTAGTGCAAAAAAATTGTAGTAGTTTGTATTAAACAACAATAACTATATACTCATGCTTACTTTTCAAACTAATTCATATTGCTTTAAATACATTTTTAAAATTATTTTTCTCCTTTAAAAAACAGGTACCAGTTATTCAAGTACTTTGGTTTCATATTCTTGGCATATAACATTATACTTTGCTCAAAATATAATATTTCCTTAGAATAAGTACTTATCCATGCCTTGATAATTTTACATAGCCAAATTTTATTCATGATGACATAATTTTTTATTGATAGAGATTTTAATTATAATAACATAACTAAATGCTAACTACTAAGATCAGAATATACACTAAGATGAAAACATCATATAATTAGATTTTAAATTTTAAAATTATTATATTGAATTAGTTCATTTTATATAAATATATTTTTCTGAAATTGCTGATATCGTTGGGTAAATAATTCAAGCACGTTTTCCAAATATTAGTATTATTATCAATTTCTACCATAGATCTCTAGGTTAATTCTAAGTGATTTTGTTTAGTTATATAAATTAAATAAAAATGAGCAATGTAGTAAGACTACTTAGAGCCATAACTTCTTGCTTTTGTTTCTTCTTCTATAAATACATATTACTGATGAATAAAATTTATAAATAAAACACACAGATTAAATATTTCTCTATCTATGAAAATAATGATAAGTATATATAATTAGATTAGAAAAAAAGCCAAACCAAAAAGTGTCGAATGGAGGTTTAAGAAAAAACAGTGAGAATTTGGTTCCTAGATTGTAAAAGAGTCCTGCAAGGGTCATTTTTCCATTGAAACTAATAAGATGGAAGAGTATAGACACAAACACTGGGCAGAGAGGAAACAGAACTGAAACAGATAGAAAGATAAAAAGGAGGAAAAATGACCCTCCCAGTCAAACTAAGATGAAAACTAAAATTCTGAAGCACATAAATAAATACATGCACACACACACACACACACACACACACACGGACACACACAATACTAAAAATAAATTAGGGCCTACTGAAACCAAATTTATCAAAATGTCTGCAAAATTTTACAGTTATATGTTCAGAAAAAATGTATATATATATATATCTCCCATTTTCCATCTCAGGTTTTCCTGGGGAAAAGGAAAAAAAAAAGTAAATTATCTGGCCAAACCTCATCAATAATGAAGAATGAGTTTGTACTAAAAGTTTTCAGTATAACACACCTGTTCTCTACAAGTCTACAAACTTAAAACTTATGATTTGATGAGGAAAACTAAAACATTAGGACCATTTGTGTAATTATCAAAATAAAAATTAAAGATATTTCATAACTAAATAGCGCTCTGTGTTAAGGAATTCAGCATGTCTATCCTTTAGGACCTTATATGTTAAACCTCAACCAGATACACTTTAATGTACCATGAAGGACTTGGGGAGATGTATCATAATTACCTGCATCATTTAAAGTATTAATAAATTTGGATATGATTTAAATTTCTATTCTTTTCATTTTGGTTTAATAACTAGACACTTTACTTAGTCATTAGTACAAAAAAAATCTTCCTTTAATATTGGCAACATTTCATAAAAGAAAACGAAATAAACACGTCAAAAGAAAAGAGAGACATTATAAGTAAAAAATAGCAAGCTTGAAATGAAAAACAGATCAAGAAATTAATAAATGAGATAAAATCTTCCCTAATAACAGTTGAAAAGATAATTTGTTATTTGAAATAGCATACGCATTTGTACACACAGATTATAAAACAAGGAAAAAAGAATTTACAATAAACATATACATTTACATTTTCTGAGGGTATATACCTAGCAGAAATTGAAGACTAAATTAATTATGAACATGGATTACATTTAACTTACAATTTACAGATTTGAAAATAAAAAGTAGGTAGCAAACATCATCAATAATATATTCATAAGACAAGGGTTTAGGAACTTCATAATAACAAAAAAGAGTCTGCCAATTATTTTATTTCAGCTAATTGACACGTTTTAAAGAGACTGAGAGAACAGCAACATGCGCTAAAGTCCAAATAAAAATAATAACATTTATTTTCAAAAGATCTAGAAAATTATTTTAGACATATGGCAAAGGGGGATCATTTAAAGCTCAAAAACAGGAAATTTCTCAAAAGAAGTTGGTTTAGCTCTCATTTCATTTAAGGAAATGCGTTAAGTGATGTATAACAATAATAATTATAATAATTACAACAATAGTAAGTATAATCAAAATAGTAAATTATGTATCCTATATAGCACATATACATGAAGTAATTATTTTAAATTGAATTCCATTAAAATTCACACTCACTCAACCGTTTTTCATTTATTAAGGGATAAAGTGTGTTTTGATATGAGACACGCTACGGAAAAAATAGTTCATGTGTTGAATACTACCTAACATGAGCAATGCCCTATATCAACCCGCTTCGTATTGCTAAAGCAAAATACTTAAAACTAGAGAATTTATGAAGAACAGAAATTTATTTTTCACAGATTTGGAACCTGGAACATCCAAGTTATATATATATATTTTTTTGGTGGTGCCGGGGATCGAATTCAGGCCCTGTGCTTACAAGGCAAGCACTCTAATCACTGAGCTAAATCCCCAGCCCCAAATATACTTTAATTTTGTGAGAGTCTTTGTGCTTTATCGTTGTGTGGTAAAAGTTGTATAGAAGGGCAAGCGAGGTGTAAAGGCCATGTCCTCAAAGAGCAGATCAGAAGTGAACAAAATCATTCCCATTTGGAGGGCACATTTAGACCGTGGCATGCTCTGAAAAGTGAATTTTATGACTGTAGCTACAAGCTAAAATTCTAATAAAAGTGCATCATATAAGAATTACAAAACACTCTAAATTAAGAATGCGATTATGTAAGAGCTCTTTTATGTGATTGTTAATTGTGATATGTCAATTTGACTTGGGTAGGAACTACCTAGAAGGTTCTCATAAAGCCTTGAGTGTGTCTGTGGAAGATTAAGATGTAGACTGAAAATAGAGAAGGGATATCTCACCCTGGATGTCAGTAGCACCAACAGAATTGTATCCCGAATGGAATGAAAGTGGAAGGAAGAAAGAAGCCTTCCCTTTTCTACTTTCGAGGAGATCTTGGGTTCATCATTGAAAATTCATCTCCAGTTCCTTCCCTCTGAGGAGGGCCAGCACAGAGCATTCGGCTTTCAGAAAGGGTCTTGCCGGGGTTGCTCAGTGAGCCCCAGGCCCTTGACCTTTGACTGGACCCTGTTGCTCCAGCACACAGATTGCCATTGTGCTTCCTTCAGTCTTTGATTCCACAGAGAATAATTATAAAATCTTTGTCACATAAATCTGGAAATTGGACTTGAAGTTTGCGAACATCACAAAATGGTTTAAAATAGAGGAAATCAAATATGGTAAGTCCAAGTCATCTATGTGCAAATAAATAGATGCATTTGAAATAGGTATGGTTCATTTGTAATTTGGCAGATTCACACAGTTTAACTTTGGGCCAAATCTCATGTTAAAATTACTCTACAATTTTAGGAAGTTTTGACATTTAATTTTTAAAATAAATTATTAAAGAAACATGAAAAGACAAGGTGATGATATTACTGATTATAGATAGCAGACACGTTGTTTTATTCATTTATTTCTACAAATTTGGTGAGGACTGTGCAATAAGATGTCTATAAAATTCACGTAGCATACAATTATTTAATAACTCATGACTCATGTACACAAAAATGTACACTGTATTTGCCAATTTCGTAAAGATGTTCAAATATTAGAAAAAAAGTCAGGTGTATTTCTAGCCCAAATAAGTTCATCTTGTTAAAAAAATGCAAAATTGTGTTAATTTGGAATGACTGGTTTTGTTTTGCAGTTTTGATCACAGATGGAAAGTATTTGCAAAATTGGTAATTAAAAGCAAATATTTAAATTATATAAATCCTCACATCAACTTATCTCACGTCATAATATTCTTTCAGGGAGTCACATTTTCCAAATTTCTCACATAGTTAATGTCAAGAAGATTAATTAGATATTAGTTACTAGCTTCTCTATGCCTAAAAACTGATTGATGTAGATATAGATAACAGTTCTGAGCCTGAATCTGTCTTCTGAATGCAAGTCCCTTAGGAGTGCTACTCTTCACAATAAATAATAAATATTAATGTACAAATGATCTGCATATTTATTCCAAAGTCACACTCACTCTCTAGTTTATAGTCAACCGAACCTTCTATGCATACATTGGAATCGAATATATCAACAGTGATTCTTTGCAGGATGGATATTTGTACTATGCTGAAACTATGATTTTATAAAACTGTTGGAAGCATGCTACATTGCAGAAGACTCAGAAAAAAATCAGTTCAAGTTACACATACAAATGATTGATTAACACTACTATCCCATCATCAAATGAGTCTACACATAAATAGTGTAAGGGGATGGAAGCAAATCCATGCTTATAAGTTCAGTGAGAGAAGAAAACATTGTTTATAAACTTTTGTGATTAAGCCAGATATTTAAAAAGGGGTGTAATAATTCATGTAATAATAATTCAGGATCATAAATTAATCAACATTGTAGGAGGTCAAACAATCTTGGCTTTCACAAAAAAATTACTAAGTTTGGCTCTATTTTCACAGGGCATATTTTTGGCCAACTCGCATTATATTGTCTTACACAGATAGATTCATTCATCCCACGTATTATTTCAGTTCCAAGACCAGAAGGTCACATTTTCTTTATTACTGGTGCTATAAATACCAAGAACATTTTAAATGATTTTCAGCATAAAATCTAAGGCACTTTTGAGTTCAATCCCAGGCACCACAAAAAAAAAAAAATCTAAGGCACTTGGATTATAAAATAAGTGGTACATGTTCTGTATATAGCATATTATTTCTTTTCATTGAAGAGTAAAACACATAAATTCTCTGTCTTACACAGTGGTGATGTAAGACCGACCAACCAAACCAAAAAAGCCTTATGTTTCCGTTTGTTTCTGTTCAGAATTTTCTTTTACAATAACAAATATTCTAGATACATGGAGTGGAATGTACTCTGTGAGTCAAATCTCATAAAAAGTTTGCTATTTAATGCTTCTCTTTCATACATTTATGTGAAAATATAAATGCAAAAATAATATATATGAAATATACTTATTTACAGATAAATGCAGAGAAAATACTGGTCTTATAAACATATATACTTCTACGTACTATATATATTGAATGTAAGTCAATTTTGTTCACAATTTTATTTGTGGAAATCAATGATGAGATCATTAAAAGCCCTTGCGAGTCATAAGCTATTACTTGTTAGCTACAATTCATAATTTAGTTTAGCAGCCAAATTCTAAATTGCTCTTTGAGTACTGTGAATAACTTGGCAACTTCACTAGTACATCACTAAACTAATTGAATAATTCATTTTCTGATCAGAAATCCTCAGTCAAACTTCAATGTTACATGTGATGTGATATTTCATAATTATGTATTTAAAAGCTGTGACCGAATCACAATTTATGCTTTAGAATTCACATATTCATATGATTAGCTGACTCTAGAGTAACAATTCTATCCACATTTCATTTCAACAGGGAATTAAAAATATAGTTTTTGAATATCAAGTCAAATTTCTGGAAATGGAAATACCAAATAACATCTAGGGTATTAATTACTTTCTGCTTTTTAGTATTAAATGTCAATGGATAAAGTTTCTAAATTTCTGTCCTTTGCAATTAAAATCTTTAAATGAGCTTGTTCTATACATATTTACTCTCTGAGGTGATATAAATACCCACCTAAATTGTGATTCCTTGAAATGTGTTCAAGTAATTTTCCATTTCTTTCTCTATATATTTTTTCTCTTATCTGTTTTTGTTATATTCCTGAGTTTTTTCCTTTCTTTTTCTTATTACCTCAGTATACCTACCAAAGGCATTTTGACATACCTTTTATCTTTTAGTAATGACAAAGATGCCCTTAAATAGTCTCCTAAAGTTGACTGAACTTTAAACAGTCTTTTTTTTTTTTCATTTGGGGCCCCAACTTTCCTTTTCTTAGAATACTTACCTTAGAAAATTTAGGATTGTACATCTTGTATTGCTTCTTTGATATTTTATCTTATCCCAGTCTATTGCTAAGAAAATAATCCAAGAATGTGTTTCTCAAAAATCTGTAAACCAAGTTATTAAAATGTACTCATTGAAACAGAGGCCTTATTTTCCTGTCTTCATGAAGAGTAAGATTCTAAATTTAGTAAGTGGCAATAGCAAAAATAAATCATCTAGTCAAAATGATAAATCTTGTCTCGTCTCTTGTTTATCCTTGTCTCTCATTAGACCATAGGTTTATCCTTGCATTTAAAACTTTGACTGCATTTGTTCCAGTAAAGTTCAATCGTTCTCCTCTATTGCAATAATCTTAACCCTTATTGAAATGTCATGTCAGTTTCACTGGAGAATTGATTCCTGGATAGCAGCAATACTGAAACCTATGCAAGTTCAAGGCCCTTATGCAAAATGGCGTAATATTTGCATACAGTCTATGAAAGTTCTTTAAATCATGGAGGATTACTCATAGTACCTAATACAATGTAAATTGTGTGCAAATAGCTGTTAGCTTGCATTGTAGTCTTCTTTGCCCATTTAACTTCAATTAATGTAATTTTGATCATACTTTTACCTCATTCTCAGATATTTCTTTTTGATAAGCACTTGTTATGAAAAGGTAGTTAAGATGGCAACATTTCCTTTACATGGAGTTATAGCTGATCACCATCAAAAAAGAATTAGATATGCATGTTGCTGATGGTAAGTATTGACAGGACGGCTCTCAGAAAATAAATTTGAGGTGTTTTTATTACAAACGAGAATAAAATCCCTTATGAAAAGAACCCTTACGCACACACCTCCATGCATGTATTAATGTGCCCCTTATCACAGTTTTGCTTTTTGAAGTTTCACTTACTCAGTCAACTGTTTTCTGAAAGTATTAAATGAAAAATTTAAAAATAAACATTTGTAAATTTAATAATTCCACATCGTTCTGAGTAGCATTATAAAATCTTTTTATGTAATGCTTGTCGTGCAATGGATGTAAATCATCCCTTTTTACAGTTTATCCACACCATATATGCTTTTTGTCCATTAGCATTAGTCATTTAGTAGCTATCTCCGTTTTTATTTTGTCTGCTGCTTTATCTCAATATTTATGTTCAAGTAACCCTTAGTTTACTTAATAATGGATCCCAAACACAAGAGCAGTGATGCTAACAATTTCATTAGAGTATACTATTATAACTATATTATTATTAGGTATTTTTAAACTCTTACTGCATTTAATCTGTAATTAAAGTTTAACACAGTAATGTATATATAGAAATAAAAACCAGAATTTGGTACTATCTGTGAATTCAGGAATTCTTCAGTTGTCTTAGCAAGTGTCTCTTGTAGACAAGGAGATATATGTGTGAATGTACATGTATGTGCATTAATATATGTACACAAGTATACATATGTATATATGGTTGCAATGTAAATGCTAGCTCAAATTTCATAGCCGAGGGAATGATGTTTCTATTATAATTCATTTCTTATTAATTCCCAAACATTAATTTTTAACTTTATCCCAGATTCTGACAACTTTTACTAAATTCATAAAGTAATCCCAATATGTCAATTTCAAAATCGACTACCTCTTCTTAAATTAAATCTAATTTAACTGAAACATAGAAATACAAATTGAACATATTTATGGGGTACCAGATGATATTGTACTATATGTATTGATCCTGTAGTATTTGTAGCAGCTGAAATACCTCTGTCTCTTCAAAATTAATTCATGATGAAAACACTAAACACTCCTCTTACATCTGTTTTTTAAACTGTAAAGCTTTACAGTAATTTTATCTACATTCACTCAAATGTGCGTTAGCACATTAAAAATACTGACTCCTTAGCTATAATTTAGTATTCATTGGTTGACCTCTCCCAATCCCTCCTTCCCTCCTGCTCTTTCTTCAGATTCTGCAACCACCATTCTAATATCGAGTTCTGTGATCAACCCTTTCAGATTCTATACATTGTTTAAGTCATGTCATATTTGTTTTTCTGTGTCTGGCTTACATTGGTTGCATAATAATCCCCAGTTCCATACATGTTGCCCTGCGTGACGGAATTTTATTCTTTTTTAAAACCGGAAAAATCCCATTGTGTAATGCATCATATTTTCTTTTTACACTCATCTATCAAGGATCATTTAGATCATTTCAATATCTCGGCCATCGTGAACAGTCTTGCAATTAAGTTGGGGATTCACCCACCTCTGCAACCCATAGATATCATTTCTGTAAGGTGGATAGATAGTAGCAGAGTAGTAGGATTATTAGATTTTAGAAGTTCTGTTATTTCCTTTTCAAGAAAACTTCATACTGTTTCCACATGGCGGTACGAATATATGTTCACCAACAATTTGCAAGTTTTTCCTTTTGTCCATATCCTCCTTGGTATGTCTTACCTTTTCTTTTTCAATAGCTATTTTTACTTAGCTGAGATAATATATCATTTAGGTTTTGATTTTCATTTTCCTGATGATTAGTGATGTTAAATACTTTCTCACAGACCTGTTGGCCATTTGAATTTGTATTTTTTCAGAAATATCTGTTTAGGTTGGTTGCCCATTTTAAACGAATGATGTGTTTTATTGCTCTTGAGTGTTGGAGTTCTTTATATTCTGGATAGTAACTCTTTTTCAGATGTACAGTTGCCAAATATTTTTTTCCCATTTTGTAAACTGTGTTTCTACTCTGTTGTTTCTTTGCTCTATAGCTGCTTTGCAGTTTGACGGAATTCTATTTGCCTAGTTCTTGTTTTTGTTTTCTGTGCTCTGGGGGACTTGTCCAAAAATCCATGCATACTCCAAGGCCTTGAAGTATTTACACTGTATTCCTCTAATAGTTTCATAAACTTTTGTCTTCCATTTAGTTCTTTAGTGTATTTTGAGTTGATTTTGTGGTTACAAAGTAGTAAGCATCTAATTTAATTCTGTAAAAATGTAAATTCAATTTTTCCCAACACCTTTTATTAAAAAGATTGTTCTTTCTTTAATAGTTTGTTTTCATCATTGTCAAAGCCCCCCCCCCCAAAAAAAAAAACACAGTGGGCTATAGATACATGGTTTCATTCTAGGCTCTATATTCAGTTACACTGAATTATGTGTCTGTTTTTACACCAAACCATTTAATTATGAAACTTTGTAATATCTTTTGAAGTCAGATAGTGTAAGCCTTCTTGCTTTGCTCATTTTGCTTAAAATGGATTTGACTGTTTAAATTTTTCTGTGGATTCCTACTTTTTTATGGGGGGGGGGGTAGGTGCTACGGATTTAACTTGGAGCCTTGCACTTGCCTGGCAAACACTCTACTGCTTGAGCTAAATCGCTGACCCCTCTACATGTTTTAGTATTGCCTTTTTATCATTCTGTAGAGAATGTTATTGTTGCTTTGACAAGAATTACACTTAATCTGTAAATTACTTTGGTTCGTATGGACATTCTAACAATATTGATTCTTCTAGTCCATGAATATGAGATTTCTTTCCTTCTTGTGTAAGTGTGTGTGTGCGTCCTCTGATTTCTTTTATTAATGTTTTATAGTTTTTGTCATGAAGATTTTTCCTGTCTTTGGTAATATCTGTTCCTAGGTATTTTATTGTAGTTATTGTGAATGAGATTGCTGTATTAATTTCTACTTCAATAATTGGTTATTACTGTATAGCAATGCTGTTTTTATAAATCCATTTTATATTCTGAAACTCTGGTAAATTGACTCATCACTTCTAATAGTTTTTCATGGAGTTTTTGGGCTTTCTCTGTAAGATTATGTCATCTACAGAGAGAGACGGTTGGACCTCATTTTTTTTCCAATTCAAATGTTAATTCTTTCAGCTAATTGTTCTCACTGGGACTTTCAGAGCTATGTTGAATAAAAATGATCATCCTTCTCTGTTTCCAGATCCTAGAAGCGCTCAGATCTTCTCTGTTTCCAGATCTCAAAGCTCTCTTAAAACTCTCAGCTTTTTCCAATTCTGTGTAATATTAACTGTTTGCTTTTACATTAAACATTTATTATGCTAACATATAATGTGTTCAGAGTTTTTATTATTTTTTATTCTGTTGATATACTGTATCATGTTAATCATTTTGCATATGCTGAATCTTCCATGCATCACCTAGTTGAATCCCACTAGATTGTGTTAATTAATCTTTAGTGCACTGTTAGATTTCATTTGCTGGTATTTTTCAGAGAACTTTTTGTATATATGTTCCTTAAGTATATTGGACCATAGCTTTGTTTTTGTTATATTCTAATTCGTTTTTGGTATTAGGGTCATCCTAGGCTCATAAAATGAATTTGGAATAATTTCCTGCTTTCTAATATTTGGTAATAATTTTTTGATATTAGATTTTCTTTAAATATTTGGTAGAACTCAGTAGTCAAGTCAACTGGTTCTGGGCTTTTCTCTGATGACAGAATTTTATCATTGATTCATTATCATTATTCATTATTGTTCTAGTCAGATTTTCTTTTCTTTTTTCATGATTCGATCCTAGTAATCTATATCACCTAGAGATTTGTCCATTTCTTCAAGATTATCAAATTTTGGGGTGTATGTTCATCACAATCCCTAATAATCCTTTGCATTTCTGTGGTCTTTTCATCTGTAATATTGTTTGAGTCTTCACTCTCTTTTTCATAGTTAAATCAGCTAAATATTTGTCAGCTTTTTACCTTTCCAAATAAGCAGTTCTTTGTTTTACTGATCATTTGTATTTTCATATCTATTGCATTTATTTGTGTTGATTTATATTATACCTTCCAATTAATAATTTCAGTTTAGGATTTTTCTTAGTTTTGTAATTCACTGATGTTCATAAATAGGTTGTTTACTTGATGTATTTGTGAGATTTTTTATGTAGGGATTGATTGCTATGACATTCCTATAATATTTTATTTTTGTTGTATCCCATAGTTTTTGGATGCTCTATCTCTATTTGCATTTGTTTCAAGAAATGTTTTCCTTTCTGTTTTGAAATGTACCTGGGTTCATGGATTGTTCGAGAAAAAGTTGTTTAATTTCCACGCATTCGTATAATCGCTAAAGTTTTTTGTTACTAAGTTCTAGTTTAATTGTATTGTGGCTTGAAGAAAGACATGATGCAATTTTAAATACTCCTTTAAAATTTATTGAGGCTTTTTGCATGCCTATCGTATTATCTGTCTTAGAGAAATTCTCACATACCATTGAGAATAATGTGTTTCCTGACAATTAGGCCTGGGTGAAATTTAACTTAGTTGTATCTGTTAATTTTCTGTGGAAATGATCTATTTACTGGTGAAGTTGGGTGTTAAAGTTGCTTACTATCTAGTATTGGAGATTATATATACTTTTAGGTGTTTGAATTTTATAGTGGGTGCTCCAATATGGGGTGCATATATTTTTATAATTGTTGTTTCCCCTTATAGAAACAACCCCTTTAATGATACATAATGATTTCCTATGTCTTTAGCTTTTTATGTAATATATGTTTCATATAAGTATAGGTACTCCTGCTTTGCTTTGAATTTCATTTACATGTGACATCTATTCTATCTCTCCTTTTCGGTCTCATTTTTAATAATAAAAATAAGCTCTTATTTGCCTAATTTAAAGGCTTTGAAATTCCTTATATATTTTGGTTTGAAGAATATTTGGAAGTTACATTCACAATAACTGTAAATAATTTAATATAAAGGATCTCTACAAAGACCTAAAATCTAGAACTACCTTGCACAAATAAATCACTTTATACTCCCTAATTCCATTATGCGAGCAAAAATTTTACTGATTTTTAAAGAGTATATTTTAAAATGATAAGGAGACACATAACTAAAAACACGAACTTGACCCATGTTCTCAATCTTTGCCTTTTCAATCTGTTCATCCATCAGAATTTGGTGTTATTCTTTTCCCAAATCTGTTCGGTTATATCACATGAAATACCCAAAAGAACGGGCACAGAATTACTGTGAAACATATGGTGTTGGAGATGAGAGTGTTAATGGGTTTGGGGATTATTTCTCCTTGTCACTAACTCTGCACACAGGGAAAAACCAGGCCCAAGAATAGAAAATAATGTGATTTCCAAATGCAGTAAAATCAAACAAATCTCCTTCCACCGTGGTATTGCAACACTTTAAGCTCGATCCATAACCCAGTTAAGAAAAAATGTGATTATACTAACAAAGTGATTTGTGTTTTGTTGCATGGATATATAAACAAAATTTATAATAAAGGCATCCTCTTTACCTACATATTCTCTGCCAAACAATATTTTGAAATTAAATCACTTGTTAAATAAAAATTTTAAAGCTACACTTCAGTATCTTTTAAGAAATTAGACTATGATAGCAAGAGCTAAAAGGAGACCTGAAGGAGAAGAAAACAATAACCTCAAATATCTTATTACAAAACCACAATATTTTTGTGCATAGACAAGTGAGAAAGCCTCTTTTAATAACTTCAAAGATTTTTGCTGAAAGTGAATTCAGTGTGCCTTTCTTGAATTCAGTATAATTTGTGAATTACTGAAAGAAACTGTACTACAACTCATGAGTTCAAAGAATTTTATTTTTTATTTACAGTTTTTAGCTTAGTTAATTTTTCAGGTTACTAGACAATTATTTACTTATAAACTTCATGTTAAATCTGTGAAAGCTATTAGAGAGTGTTTTTAAGTTTATAAAACCAGAGATAAATTATACAGTCCCATCAACTAGTTAACTTTTTAATCAAGTATATGCGAAGACTTAGAATACTTCAATTACAAGAGACACAATACAAGATTACTAATCACAGTGAGCAATAGTGAATATTGAAATTAGTTATTATAAAAATTAAACATTTACTACAATCATTAATATTTTAGATATTTATGCCTAAAAGTTCTAAAAGTAGAAAGTTTTTTTTTTTTTTTTTTTGGAAAGCAATTATTTGGGACATTACTAATCAGCCCCATAGCATCTGTCTTCTTCTATCAGCTCTTTTTCAAGGCTAGTTCTATGTTTGTGTTTCCTTCTTTATTTTACTTTTTTCACTTTATATGTGACAAAATTATCTCCTATGGGCTCTTGTACTCTGTCACATACCAGATATTCTATAACATATAATTTTTTTCCTATGCCTAATGAGCGTAAGAAATTCAGAGTAAAAGCATACATTTATACATCTTAGAAATGTTTTAAACACATCTTTCTACCCCTTAGGTTGATACAGAATCCCCAATTTTTTTCTATTTCACTAATTTATAAGTGAGTGAAATAACATTATAAAAGATGCCATTATATTCACTAAACCACTTACTATCTCCACCTCCTTTCTCTTTTAAATATGCTGGGATAACAATTGCTAATTTTGTGTAAATAAATGAAGCATCCTACATAAAATCACTTCAGAATATTTGAACTAATTTAAAATAGATGTACCTCTGCAATAATATATTTTGGTGAGAAGAAGAAAAAGCACCTGGCTGATAGTAGCATGACTATAGGAAATTAAATTATAAAATTTTACGTAAATAAGACTAATAAATTTAAGACCAGGTCGAAGTCATTAATAAAGACCAGGCCGAGGGCATATTAAACATCAAGTGTCTCTTAGAAGACAAAAAGAAAATACCATTTAGTTTTTCACTTAGCAGACATTTATTTGTTAACAGTTCATATACTATAATAGATGTGATTATTTAATGTGAAAGTAGTGCCATTGCCCTCAAAAGTGTTTATATATAATAGTTAGTAAAGTAAAAGCTAAAACACTAAGAATAATTATTGCTAAATGTGTTGATGGAGTCCAGGGGAAAATATTAAGAAAAATTCCATGTAATATAAACATTTCAGTAGTTGTAGTTTTATACAAAAATGCTCATACAGTACACTGAAATATAAGTAATACTAATTTTTAGAATATATTCATATGTTTGTGAGTAACTCATATTTCCTGTGACATCACTTCATTTATTGCTCCAATTTTTTTTCTTTGATTGTATTTCTTCTACCATTTTGTGTTCTGAATATTCCTTCCCCCCCATCTTTGTTATTCAGTGTTGAAATACATTCTACCAGTTTGGTACATAGAATGTACATATGCTACCAGATATACTGATTGACTGGGATGTAGGTGTTCACCCACTTTGTTCTCTCAAATTCTAAAATTCTATAACATTGACTAATAGAAAGTTTTTTAATACATGGTATTTGAAGATTTTACACTAATCTAATGGGCAGAAAATTATTTCAAATATATTTCTAAGATTTATTATTTATTTCCCTTAAATTTTTCTATTATACACTTCAGATATTGGTCACTTATTTTTGTTTTCAAATTTTATATTAGCATTTTTGTATATATATATTTTTAACCCAGATGTTTGGTTTCAAATCTTGGCTCTTCTCCAAACTATCTTTGTGTGCTTCAGCAAGTACCTTTGCCTCTCAGATTCTGCATATATTTAATAGAGGTGAATAATATCTACCTGTTATAATTATTTTAAGAACAAATAAATAAAATAAGATAAAATTTTAAAAAAGGTGTAATGAATGAAAAACCAGGGAACATGACTTGTTTATTTGCCTTCAAAAATCTGAAATGGAGATGTTAGTCCTTTGTCAGAGAAATAGCTGGCAAAATTTTTTTCCAAGAACTCAAAAAAATCAGACCCCCCAAATGTAAAGACTCAATCCAAAAGTGGGCAACTGAAATGAATAGAAACTTCTCAGGTGAAGACATAGAAAGAGCAAATAGACATATGAAAAAATGTTCAACATCACTGGTCATTCAAGAGATGCAAATTAAAACAACCCTGAGATTCCACCTCACTCCAGAAAGAATGGATGTTATCAGCAAAACAGCCAATAACAAATGTTAGACGGGTTATGGAGAAAAAGGAACCCTTCTCCACTGTTGGTGGGAATGTAGCCTGGTGCAACCGCTATGGAAATCAGTGTGGAGATTCCTCAGGGAACTAGGACTACAGATTCCGTTTGACCCAGCTATTCCCCTTCTTGGTATCTTCCCAAAAGAATTAAAAGCGTCATACCGCAGCGATATATGCACACCCATGTTTATTGCAGCACAGTTTATAATCGCTAAATCTTGGAAACAGCCCAAATGCCCATCAACAGCAGAATGGATAAAGAAAATGTGTTTTTTTTTTTATACAATGGAGTACTACTCTGTCATAAAGAATGAGATGCACAAATAATAGTTTACTACGGAAGGAGTCACTTGGAGACCAGAGAACAATAATGGAAGGAAAA